>NIPM01000627.1:0-29296 GCA_002738285.1 Holacanthella duospinosa
CCCTTGATCATGCAGATGCTACGGCCCCTCAGGGATCCGAGAATTCCGATTCAAATAACGAGTTGCCAGTACGAATTTCTTGCGAACCAACAGCTGTCCATGTGCCCAATAAGTCAGTATACCCATCATTAACGACTTCATTCGAAACAGAACCGCTCATATACCCACCTACGTACTCCTCCGCTTGTTCCTGCCCAAAATGGCAAAATATACAAGTTACAGTTCCCACAACGACACCCGGTCCACGTACTCTTTTGTTAGCCGAACTACTACACGAACGTCATTAATCAATTCTACAATTCATTTCAACGTGCTTGTTAAGTTCTACCTAGTTCTTCGCTTATACAACTTTCCCTACAAATCACTTTAGTGCTAACCAATTAACTAATTAAACACTCATTCTCTGTTACAGATCCAACGTGCTACACACCATGGCCACTCACCCTTCAACACGCGTAAGTCAGTATACAAATCCATACGAACCAAAAATACCAACTTTGTTCTTCGGATTTGGAGGAGATAACCTTCAAAATTTAGCCGAAAAATTCTTAGTTCTTCAAACATCTGTGTTCGAAACTGTTCAGAATGTGTTNAACCAGCCCAACCTCTCATTCAAAAAGAAGTAAACTTGTGGGGAACAACCCATGAAATGCTCATGGACGAAGAAACGTTCTATTCACCTGCTGCGGTTAACACAACAGTCGTTAATTTCTATTTGCGACATATTTCTATCTATCTCGAACCGGCTAGTTCTTATATTTTGTCAAATTCCACTCAACTTCGTCACAGTTGTGAATATGATAGTGGTCGTTGCTGGTCTAATCTAGGAATAATCTTGTTTAANTTTCCCGCAAATATTCCCCTACTCAACCAGCCCAACCTCTCATTCAAAAAGAAGTAAACTTGTGGGGAACAACTAATGAAATGCTCATGGACGAAGAAACGTTCTATTCACCTGCTGCGGTTAACACAACAGTCGTTAATTTCTATTTGCGACATATTTCTATCTATCTCGAACCGGCTAGTTCTTATATTTTGTCAAACTCCACTCAACTTTGTCACAGTTGTGAATATGATAGTGGTCGTTGCTGGTCTAATCTAGGAATAATCTTGTTTAATATTCCAGACACTTCCACTACTCACACTTGTGAACTGCGTAATAGCAGAAGTTCTAATTGTTATTTTACCCCTGAATATCTCTATTGCCCCTCGTTAGGTTTTACATTAGTTACGTACGATCACTATACTACCCTTGGTTGTGGCCATCACATCGGTTTTGGNGTAATAGCAGAAGTTCTAATTGTTATTTTACCCCTGAATATCTCTATTGTCCCTCGTTAGGTTTTACATTAGTCACGTACGATCACTATACTACCCTTGGTTGTGGCCATCACATCGGTTTTGGACGAGTTCAGAGTTATTATACTGACCGGCTTAATGCGAGTCACTATAATCAACCGGGCCGTCGCATAAGAGAACAGATGGATATGACCATAACGAAGGTTTACCAAACTATTCAAGTAGCCCGACCTTCTTTTGTTCAGCTTATACATTTGGGTACTTGTTCAAATTACCCTAAGAATTTAACTCTCTTGCGTATTAGCACTCATAATCCATAGAAATACTAGAATATCCAATATTAATTTAAACTATTTTGTTCTTTAGTCATACGATGCACTTTTGGGCTCTAACTGCACTTTCTACTATAACTCTCCTATCTTCAACCACGGCTACAATCATCGACCTATCTCCAATTCAATTTACCAATGTGTNTTCTACTATAACTCTCCTATCTTCAACCACGGCTACAATCATCGACCTATCTCCAATTCAATTTACCAATGTGTCGGAATTATTCAATACCTCCATTATCACCAACTTCACCATGCATCAATTGCTCCCTGTAANCGAGTTCAGAGTTATTATACTGACCGGCTTAATGCGAGTCATTATAATCAACCGGGCCGTCGCATAAGAGAACGGATGGATATGACCATAACGAAGGTTTACGAAACTATTCAAGTAGCCCGACCTTCTTTTGTTCAACTTATACATTTGGGTACCTGTTCAAATTACCCTAAGAATTTAACTCTCTTGCGTATTAGCACTCATAATCCATAGAAATACTAGAATATCCAATATTAATTTAAACTATTTTGTTCTTTAGTCATACGATGCACTTTTGGGCTTTAACTGCACTTTCTACCATAACTCTCCTACCTTCAACCACGGCTACTATCATCGACCTATCTCCAATTCCATTTACCAATGTGTCGGAATTATTCAATACCTCCATTATCACCAATTTCACCATGCATCAATTACTCCCAGTAATTCAACGTCCTGGGATAGGAATATTTCAACTACGTACTAACGGTCCTGTCCAGCAACGCACGGATTGGGTAATCGCAACTCTATGGAAACTTCCTCCACNATCCAATATTAATTTAAACTATTTTGTTCTTTAGTCATACGATGCACTTTTGGGCTTTAACTGCACTTTCTACTATAACTCTCCTATCTTCAACCACGGCTACAATCATCGACCTATCTCCAATTCGATTTACCAATGTGTCCCTTAATAAGTTATGGAGGTAATAGTGGTTCTTCACCATGCATCAATTGCTCCCTGTAATTCAACGTTCCAGGATAGGAATATCTCAACTACGTACCACCGGTCCTCTCCAGCAACGCACAGATTGGGTAATCGCAACTCTTTGGAAACTTCCTCCACTACATNTACGTACCACCGGTCCTCTCCAGCAACGCACAGATTGGGTAATCGCAACTCTTTGGAAACTTCCTCCACTACACGGTACATGTAATTTTGGAACGTCGATAAGTTCCTACCAGAGTCGTTTAAATGCTCGGTTAGTTGTATAAGACCCAACCATTCATGCTTATGAGTGTTGGGCGTTTCTTTGGGTTTCAGTGTGAGTTCACAAGAAAACCCCAGTTGTAACCCAAAAATACGTTCATATTAAGCATACTGTTACTCGTACAGAATGTGAGTTTATGTTTATAACTAACACCACTCTTAAAGGTGAACGATTAACAAAATCCTCTGCCGATACAATATGTACCCAAAACTGGCCCTCAACGGAATACTACTGGCTAACAGTGAAAGTTACTTCCGCAAAAAACTATTGCATTCGGCGACTTATTCTTGATGTCAACCCTACTTCTGGTCTAATTTCGGCGCTCAACACACAGTTCTTTGATCACTGCCTTGTTGATGCACAGGAATGCACCACAACTCAAGGCGAAGTTTATTGGATAACCACCCGCATCCTTGAACTACAACAATGTAAACCCACCTTCTATCAAACTGATTTTGCAATTCTTACCGATTTATTCATGTATGATCCTACATATAATTATGTAGTTAGCTCTATCCAACACCGCTTCCACTGTGGCATTAAAATTGCCTATGTTAAAATTCGATTAACTACGAACCCAGAAGAATTCTCCCATCGCGACAACGACGTTAGTGTCGTGGCCCAACTAGATTTTAGTACTCTGATGAATGCACATACAGAAATTGACCGGCCCTATTATATAGTAACCAAACAACTTGATATGTGCTCGTACTTTGTCACCACTACAACTGCGGAAGATTCCGACGATTATTTAGCAGCGGACCCATATCCACTCAACTTGACCACGACCACTCCAGCTACAAATATCTCCACGTTTACCCCTCACAACGATCCAAATGTGAATATAACAACAATGGAACCAGTAATTCTCATGTAACAACAGAAACCTTTCCCTTTTCTCTTTTCTTTCCCCTCATAACGGCTATATACCTCTCCCACATCCAAAATACGGCACTTAGATTACTTAAAATCCTTTGATCATTGTTAATATAATATTAGTCAACATAGTTTCCTGTGTACATCCAGCGCTCAGCCGGCCCCTTTCCAGAAAATAAAAATAAAAGAGTGAACAGGGACGGCTACTCATACACAGAAGCAATCAAATAAAATAGATGTCAACAGTGAAAAATAAAAATAAATTGTATAACCATATTGCAAATTAAAAGTTTAAATCACTAAGAATAATTGCAGTAATTAGTAAACAAGTAGAGCTTCAATAATAACCCACCTTTAGAATATAAACATTAATAGTATATAAATTAGAAATAAGGAAAATTAATATTNAGCTTCAATAATAACCCACCTTTAGAATATAAACATTAATAGTATATAAATTAGAAATAAGGAAAATTAATATCAATTCGTGTCAGTAGAAACCACTAACCAATAATTAGAATTAAACTTATAACTAGACTAAGTGAAAATCAACAAAAAATGACAAAAAGAAAATGTAATAAAAAATAATAAGCATGTTAAGATATTAAAATTATATAACTCGCGACAATATCACTCCAGGATGCCGTATCGTAAAAGTGTAGTAACATACACTCATCAAAAGAAACAACCCAGTTTCTTAAACCCCAGCGCTTACCGACTCGGTATGCCAGTGAAAGTTATAGTGACTAGTGGAGATACCAAACATCATAATTCCGCTTCTCGATTAGTTATTTAGCCTATAATAGTTTAATAAGACTTCTAAAAATAATTCAAATAGTAGTTGTAGAATCAAAAAATGAAAGAGTGAGCAGGGAGGGATGTTATGCCTATTCCTTCCCGAGCTCGGTAACTCGGGAAGGAAATACCCAACAAATAAACACCATGGAGACCGACGGTGTCTCCACGTGCGTAACTGGGTCAGAAGGACATCGGGTCCGCATTGCGGATTGGTTTTAACCAATCCGCGATGAGGGCAATGTCCTTCGGGCCCGGGAAAAACAATAAAATAAAACTAATATTAGGGTTATTCTCTCCCTGGCTCGGTTACCAGGGAGAGAAACACTAAACAAAGACACCACGCGGAGATCAATGATATCTCCACGTGCACATCTGGGTCGGGAGGATGGTAGCTTCGCATTGCGTGTTGGTTTTAACCAATCCGCAATGGGAGCGTAGTTCTTCCGGCCCGGAGTAACCTCTTTAGCGAAGGCTATAAGAGGAACACAAAATTAGGAGAAAGGGACTTAGTCAAAAAGAAGGTTACTCTCCGAACTCAGTCCCAAAAAGTTATCGTTCTCTCTCTCTCCACTGGACTTGGTCCTCCGAACTCAGTCTCAAGAAGGGTATCACTCTCTCACTCTCGCTCCTTCATTTTGTAACCAGCACAAAGAATAAATCCGAATCAATCCACAAAATTCTACCGAGTTTAATTCATTATCAAAGTAACCCTAGTGACCTCTGGGAGGGTCACCAGTTCTTTCCACTGTGTACTCTGCTNAAGGTTACTCTCCGAACTCAGTCCCAAAAAGTTATCGTTCTCTCTCTCTCCACTGGACTTGGTCCTCCGAACTCAGTCTCAAGAAGGGTATCACTCTCTCACTCTGCGAGGAAGTAAAACATTGGTCGTGTTTCTTATTTAGGCTTAGTTAGGACAAAATTCTACCGAGTTTAATTCATTATCAAAGTAACCCTAGTGACCTCTGGGAGGGTCACGTCAAGAAAGGTGACACATGAGACGAGACCTCACAACCGGCCACATTACGAGCAACAAAGTCATCACAACACTGGTAGCAGACGGTTCGACCAAGGGGTAGACTACTCTAGCAACGCTCTTGGATCNGTGTACTCTGCTAACCTCACAACCGACAACTGACGACATCACGCCGAGGCCACAACAAAGTCATCACAACACTAACTAAAGTTTACAGAATCAGCAAATTTTCAAATATTTAGGAAGATACGGTAGGGGGCTCTTCACAATACTAAATTCAGCTGAGACAAGTAAGTATTTATTTTCTTTAATAAATTATCATATATTAATTTAATACAACTTTTACTTGACTTTTAGCTGTTTTAAAGATTGTTTTTAATGTGCTTAAGGTCGACAAACTTTATTTACTTTTTACTGAATACAGAATCAACTCGAAGTTAGTAAAAAGGAGTAGTTTCTGTGCGACTACACTATGTAGGAGATCGCATACAGGATTTTTTTCCTGCGCATATCTCGATTCGTGCCACAATTTTGTTTGAGTCTATTGAGAACAGAATTACAATAACCTTGCCCTTAAGCAAACCCGACTAAGCCTCACCCTCGATTAAAACGGACGCCTTCTTTCGGTCCCGGTACACACATCAGGTTTGTTTTACTTCAGCTACCACGAACCAAACATTTTTGTCTCTTAGGGTTCCATTTATTGTAACTAGAATAAATGCCTCGCTTGATTTCAACTACAGAATGGTCTTACATGAGAGAGTACTAATTAATCAGAAATATTTCATGCAACGTAATTTTTTGGTGACTAATGCTAAGGGAAACGAAAGAGCTTCTACGAATCAGGATGACAGTAGAGACAATTGATACCTGAATAGTCAAACCACTGCACGGGAATGAAGGTTGGTAACATAAAACTTAGAAATTTCTCCTGAAGTTCGAACCGTTTGGCTAACTTCCTTAATGAATATTTACTATCTGTTAGTACCTCGTATGCATGCCAATTCTGTAATTGACATCAAACGGCACATTTATGTAACATCATTGACTGCAAAAAAGTATTAAATTCTGCGCAAGTACTAAATATTACACAAAATAATATCTTAGGAAAATTAATGGAGATCCTTCAGAACACAGAGTTGGCACACATAATTACGGGCATTCGGACAAAAAAATTTTCAACTGCTTATAAACCCATGTTGCTACAGAAACAAACTTATTTGTGTAAAAAGAGATTATCAATTTTCTGAATTTTCTCGTCAAATGAAAGGTAAAAATTGAAAAGTCGAATTTGAAGAGTTAAGTTTTTGGTGGAGCGCTGCTCAATTACACTTTTCAAATTTTGAAAAGTGCAAAGTAAATATTGAAAAGTGATGACAGAAAAGTGGTGAAATGCAGCCCAGATTCTATAACAAAGTTTCCATGCAAAAGTTAAAAATTCAAAAGAAAAAAGTCAACTTACCCTATATAATAAGTTTTATTTAGTAAGTTGAATTATCAGCATAGACACAATGTTGTAGCACTTTCTTTGGTTTGAATTTAGTAAATTAGGCTCCACTGAGTTGATATTCATGGTTACAGTAAATGAAGATTTTGCGTCGTTAACGAAGCTCTCATGAATTTGGACTTTTGGCCACTTTGTTTTCTCTGCTTCTTTTCTAGCCGTTCACTTCATTTCAATCTTTATTGAAAAGCTTAGTCTCAGGAACTGCGTCTCTCTTTTCATATGTTCTCGGAAACTCGTTAATTTTTGAAATGCAATAAATACAGTGTCAAATCCTTCGTTATGAAAAATGTTACTTTTTTTTCAATTTACACACATTTCATTTTGTTTCATCTGCATTGAAATCATCACTTGACTAAATCAAGAAGTTTATAAGAGCTACTTCTTTTATTTTGTGCTATTTGTTGATTCTTACTGAGATTACCCAAAGAGAATATGTATTCGATAAATTAATTTCTCTATCTTTACGGTTGCTTTGTTGATTAAATTTCCTGCCTTGTCTAAATTAGTAATTCGGTAAAATTTTAATCAAAAACTTCGAGAACAGTATAATCAATTTTGTTGAGTCTTCGTGCATTTCTCGTCCACCTCAAGTGAATAAAATGACGGTGGCAGCGAAATCCTTCAGTCGTGTTCCTTACGAATGTCCTTTCACTTGACTTTTTCTAGCTTCTTATTTTCTTTGTTTCTCCGATAATGGACGAGAATGGGTTACAAGAATTCAAAAGTAAGTTTTCGTTACTTAATTTATGTTAGCATTTCTCTTTTGAAAAGCATTTGTTGTTGATCGTATACAGAACTTCCTGCAGAAAAGATGGGGGCAAAAAGCTATCCGATCCAGAGATTCATGACTCAAACAACAACTTGACTGGAAACTTTCTCGGGTGACCACTCCTACTAAAACTACTATTGCTATTACTAGGTAATGTTATTGTCTAATAAGCGGTTTGAATCCCTGTGATTAATTTATTTTAATTCATATTCAATTTATAACTTTCACATTCACAAGTGGAGTTGAGTGGGCGTTACTCAGATGATGATTCCTCCGACAAACGGATGTTGACGCTGCTAGAAAATTGACCGAAAGCGTCAGCCGCTTCCATTAGCCATCATCAAGAAGAGGGAGGTACACTCACTCAATTTTCATATATGAAGAATGCCTTCATCGAGTATCTAACGGACAAGACGGTCAATTCGTTTTTTAAGATTACAAGATATGTGAAAATTTTTGGCAAAATTACACAGATCAAAACGCATTTTGGTCTGGACCACATTAACAAGGTTAGTCTTTTGACTAATAAATGCCAAGCAGTTGTGAATATTTTAAACAAAATTTTTATTTGATTTCTTAGGTCGCTAACCTTTATATACAGCAGGTTAACTTTGATAATTCCAACCCGTCCATTCTTCCGATTCTGTCGACAGATATTGAAGAAACTCGTTGCTGCTTGGATGATACCATAGCCAAAATTAATGCATCAAGCAACTGAAACCATTCATGAAGCCAAATGTCGTCATAAACTATACACCCGACATACCAAACAGTCAAGAGTTTTGAAGTCTAGAAACTTTCTGTTGGAATTTCCTACGATCTATTGAATAATAATGATTTCTTTACGCGACTGAATTGGTCAATTGGAAATAAAGAACTGATTTATTATTTTAGAAAAAGAAAAGGAGAAAGGATGAACAAAGCTTGCGTTCGTCATGTTCACTTGAATATTTGGTTTAAAACCAGAATAGGATAGCTCAAAAGTTTAACAGTCCAAGGATTAGTGAGTCACTCAGCTAATAGTGACTAAGTTTAATATTAACATTTTGGAAACACGTGATTGTTATTCTCCGACATCCTCCTTCAATCTCGAGTTTCCTAAATTTCTGACATCTCTATGTTCTCAATTTCTTCTTCCTTAATTTATTTCGATGGTGAAAGAACGAACACGTGAATTCTTTTGTCTCGAATGCAGATAAATGTGATGACAGCGATGAATGACAACACGCAGGTCACCAGTAATCCACTGATCCAAAACATGTAGACAGTGACATTCTCTGCTGAATTCTCTACCTTGGTCTTCTCCCGAAATTCTGAATAACTGAATAACTCTGGGTTGTAGTAACCAATTCGTACACATGGTGAACAGTGGATCGGTTGTTTCTTGATGATCCAGATGTACCTGTGTTCCAACGTACTCGAGACTATTTATCTTAAAACTAGCTGTTATTGGCAGCATGAAAACCTCATCTGGACACGCCTCTGCTCTTCCATTGATCTGCAAGATGCTACCTGAGCAGTAAATATAATTAAATCCAAAATGCGGTTTTATTTGAATGAAATCCAATTCGTCAGAAACATGAGAGTCATCGCATCTATCAATTCCAAAATATTTCGACTCTGTGGGCAGCTTTGTGGGTGGTAAGCATCCACCAGAGAGGAAAAGAATGGTATCATGTCCCGCTTGTGGCTTTATGTTGATTGCCATAATGCATTCGCTGGATTTTGAAATCATTGCATTTTTAGTCCGGTATAGGTGATTCGCCACGTAGTGTTATCAGTTTTCATCATTAACTCAAACGGATCGGCTTCAATAAGTTGAGAAGACGTGTTTAGGAGTGGGATGTCAAAATCCAGAAAGAGATCCTTTTTGTCTTCAGTGAAGTGGCATCTCTTAGGACTGGAAAGAGAAATAGGGCAATCGTCTTTCCAAGGAAGTGTGAAATTAAAATAGTCCAATAGTGCTGGGTAGACTCTACCTTGTTTCCATTGTTGTGTGCTCTCTCTGATGATTTCTCCTGCCAGTAGTGGACGAGTCGTCACATAAAAAATAGAATACATTGAACTAACCAGTTTCATCTTCAATTCAAGGTAGTCATTTTGATTGTCTTCTATTTCCTTCACCAGCTTTTGAAAATCATTTTTGATATTCTGGACAGCACCCTCTAAAAGATCAATTTAATTTGCCAGCTTATCTGCTTTCTTCGATTGTTCTGAGATGACGCTGTTGCGTGTTGCAATATTGTTTGTATTGATAGCAGCCACTGTGACTCCAGACCGACCGCCACTACAACACTGCTGACAATAAATCCTAAAATCAAAGTTGAAATTATGAACCTTTTGTTTCTCATCAGTAAGATGCGTTTCTCTTGTGCTGGACACATTTGTAACATTTCATTTACAAACAACGCGTGGTACAGCTTTTCACACTTCTTGTTCGCTTCAGACTTAAGATCCTCGTGAAATGCGTCTGAAGTTATTACGGTACAAGGACTGACAAATTTCACAAACAAGAAGACACAACAATTTCCTCTGGTTATTGGTGGCTTGCTGCTGCGCCTTAGAACAGGCTGGGACGGGTTTGAAATGACATTCCGAATCCCTGTCCCGTAAATATGAGAAACAGTGTCATCGTTGTTGAAAGAGTGAGGTGAAGTCTGCCTTTCTGCCTGTTTGGATTTGTGCTTTTATTCAGTGTAGCTCCTTTTCTGGTTCTATGTCTGCTTTCGATTTCTCGACTCCTTCTCCAACGGTTTCGTAAATATATCTGCCACTTGATCCGATGTTGCCACGTAGAATACCGAAAGTTTATTCTCCTTGATGAGACTTCTAGCAAAGTGGAATCTTACATCAATATGCTTGAAACAACTATGATATTTAGAATATTGATCTAATTTGATGGAGCTTTGGTTGTCCATTAGAATAGCAGTAGGGTCTGATTGAAGATATCCAAGCTCCTCCATGAAGGCGCTGAGCCAAATTGCTTCCTGAGCTCCGGAGGCCAATGCGACATACTCGGCTTCAGTGGACGATACAGCAACCACAGGTTGCTTTTGGCTAGTCTAGGATATGAGAGAGTTTCCAAGAAAGAAGGCGCATCCGGATGTGGATTTGCGGTCCAGGGTATGCCCACCATAATCGGAATCCGTGTAGCCCATGAGATTTAATGAAAAGTTCTCTTCAAATTTGAGTCCTAATGACGACGTTCCTTTTAGGTAACGGAGTAATTGGATCTGAAATTTTTATGTCAAATATCTGTTTGAGCATTTCCAATAAAAATTGAATCGTGGCTTCGTCAGCGCACAAAGCAGTCCATCGTCTACATAAAAAATTAAAATAACTTCACACTCCATCAGAAAACCAATAAAAACGCTAGACTCATTGACACACGGATACAAGTTGAGTTTTGACAGAAAATTTGAAGAATGTGTGTTCCAACATCTTGGTGCCTGTTTTAAACCATACAGGCTCTTCTTGAGTAAACAGACTTTCCCATCTTCTACTTGAAGTCACTCTGGAGGTTTCATGAAAATAGTTTCTTCTAAATTTCCATGAAGAAAAGCAGTTGTTACTTCGAATTGTTTCAAATAAAGTTTTCTCGAAATCGCGATTGCCAATACAAGTCTGATAGATTTATATCGGCTTACTGGCGAAAATGTTTTATAGTAGTTCATGCCGTAGGTTTGAAGATAACCTCAAACAACAAGTCTTGCTTAAATCTATGAATTCTGCCATCGGAGTGATGTTTCACCTTACAGATCCATCGAGAGTCGAGAATTTTCATGTCCTTGGGTTTTTCAACTAATTTCCAAGTATGGTTCGTTTCATGACTTTCGAGTTCAGCCTAGCTGGTTCTTTCCATTCTACATGATTTTCTAAAATAATAGCTTCCTGTTACGACTGAGGTTCATAAATAATTTTAGCTAGATGTGCTTGAAATCGATCTGAAGCCTTTAGATGGGAGCGATCCCTTAGTACAATACCTTGGTTAGTTGCTGGAGGGATCCTTCTTAATTTTTTGCACAACTTAACCACCGACTTCTTGTTTGTTGGGATTTCGGCTTCATATTCTCCATTGTGAGTTCTTATGATGATTTTAATGTCCTCTGGAACTGTATATGTTGATCCATTTATAGCTACCTGGTGTCTAGAATTGTTGCCTTCTCCATCTTCTACTTGTGGAGGTTCTTTCTGAGAAATGGTTTCGGCATCTGACCCGGATTCATCTTCTTTGTCGTTAGATTCATGAAGATTTTCGTCCGGGTTTTTTTCTTCATTCTTCAATTTAACTTCAATGTTTATGGGATTCTCATCATTTTCGATAAAACTGACATTTCTCGACACTATGACCTTTCTCTCGTCTTCATCATACAAGAGGTAATTTGTACTTACTGTCGTATCCCACCAAAACCATCTTACGAGCTTTCGCATCCCAAACCTTACGTTTTTCCTTCGGAACCTGTACAAAAGAAGTACAACCAAATTTACGAACATGACTCAAATTTGGTAGTTTTTAAATATTGCTTCAAATGGTGCTTTGCTATGGCTTTGCTTGTTGAGAAGACGATTGTGGATATACACAGACGTTGCCACTGCTTCAAATTACAGGTATTCTGGCAAGGAGGACATTTTTAGTATAGAGCCAGCAGTATCCTTAATTGTGCGCATGTCACGTTCAATTCGTCCATTGGACTCTGGACAATATGGAGCCAAAGCCTGGTGGATGATTTCAGCATTGACCAAAAATTGTCAAGATCCTTGTTTATGAATTGTGTTCCATTGTCGGTTTTCAAAATTTGCACCAAATTCTCCGTCTGATTTTGGATCATATGAATGAATTCCTGAATATAACCGCCGCTCTCATCTTTCGTACGCGAAAAGAAAACCGATCTGAAACTAGTGGCGTCGTCTTTCATGAGTAAGAAAAATTTTGAACCGCCAATGGACTCGACTGGCATAATTCCGGCTAAATCTGCATGAAGGATTTTTCTTGGCTTCATTATGACTCAATTTTCGATCAAAAAAAAATAGCGTCTTAGTCTCCTTTCCCAGGTGGCATGAATTGCAATTAAACTCCGCCTGTACATCTTCTGTAGCAATTCCGTTAGCCGCATTTGTATTTACTGTGGCTTTTATATATTCCATATTAATATGCGCCAGTCGTTCATGCCAGAGTTTTGCCTTGTTTAAAGAAGCTGAGAATGCACATGCTGTCAGTCTTCTGAAGTTCATGATATACGTACTATTATGAAATTCTGTTCAGGCCCCGTGGCCACGTTTGAGTCATAGAAGATTGTTCGAGTTTTGTTTCTTACAATTTCATAGCCCTTCTGTGCTAAGACCACTTCCAAGAAAAGATTAGCTGCGCTCGAAATAAAAAGAACATTTGACAAATTGTAATCGACCCATTTACCATTGATCAACGCTTCATAGTATATAGTTCCAGTCCCGAGTGCCTGTGCCTTACTCTAATTAGTGAGCGAGACTGATTGTGCATTTTCGAAAGGTATGTAATTTGCGAAGCAATCGAAATTTCCAGAGACATAGTGCGTCGCGCCAGAATCACTAATCCAAAATTCCTGAAAGACTTGGTCATTACTACTATTTACCTATTTACCATGAATGCGTGACTTGAATTTCTTGACTTAAGAAATTAGCTATGTGTTTTATGATTATTTGGCGAGTAATTCTGATTGCTTGGATGGAATGATTTGCCTTGGTTTGATCGAAATGCTTGATGATTTGATCTGATAGCGGAGTGAATATTTCGTTCTCTGCTTTCCTGAGACATGCTTGGATCGGACTGATCTCTCCTATCCCGACTCTGTTTTGGGGCTGATTTCCAGTGCCCTCTTTTATGACAATTATGGCAGGCAGTGCGCTTTTTCAATTCCTCAAACTTATTTTCCCTTCTTTTGTCATTTGATTTTGTTTGAAACCTGGAAGAGTATGCAACAGGTTTTCTACCAGTTGAATTTTCTTCTGTATCGAATTGAGCTTTCTCCAGCTCTTCTTTCCTCAAACGAGCAAGCAGCATTGGCATTGACTCCATGGCTTCTGGCACGCTATCCCACGCTTTCTTAAAAGCATGGTGTTTTTGTTCCAGTAAGCAAGAAACTATTTTTGTAATTATCATTGATTCATCCATATTTACTCCCATTTCATTCAAGGCGCGAGCGAGCTCCTCAATTTCAACGTAGGCTGCAATTATAGACTGTTCAGCAGAAATTTTTTAATTTAAAAACGAAAAAATCGTATGTTGTTTATTAAGACTGCTTGCGTCCGAGTTCAATTTTTTGAGGCGATCAAAGATGTCTTTGGCAGATATACAGTTATAAATGTGACTAGTTAGTGTGTTACCAAGTGTGGGCACAATAAGTGCCTGAGCCTGTATATCCCCGTTTTTCCCATGCCAAAAGTTCTCCCGCATTGATGGGGCGAGGAGTTGACCCAGTAACCACATCTCATAGTTCAGCCGCCTTCAATAGTAGTGTCACCTGCAGTTTCCAACGTGGATAATTGTCGTTTTCCAAACTGACCACATGTTGAATTTTCACTTTGTTGCTCATTTTGCTGAATCACTTTCACAACAGTCCAGTCTGATTGACTTCAAAAATTTCACTTTAACTTACTAAGAAGTAGCTGCTAATCCAATCTTTTTCGTAGTGCTGTTGTTTAAATTTGTAGACGAAGAACTAGAACTGATTGATTGAATTTACTGTTTAGATTGCACGAGCTTCACTATTGATTCAATTACTATGCTCAGTTACCATGTTGGAAATTCCTACGATCTATTGAATAATAATGATTTCTTTACGTGACTGAATCGGTCAATTGGAAATAAAGGACTGATTTATTATTTTAGAAAAAGAAAAGGAGAAAGAATGAACAAAGCTTGCGTTAGTCATGTTCACTTGAATATTTGGTTTAAAACCAGAATAGGATAGTTCAAAAGTTTAACCGTCCAAGGATTAGTGAGTCACTCAGCTAATAGTGACTTAAGTTTAATATTAACATTTTGGAAACACGTGATTTTTATTTTCCGACACTTTCGATGCATGATGATTTGGAACTTAGGTAACATTTACAGCTTCTAATTCAATCTGGTGAAAGATGAAAAAGTTTGTGGAACTGATAAAGGAGGGGAGAAGCATTATACATGGCCAAAGGTAAAATACAAGCATTCATTCCAGAATCAAAATTTGATGTGAAATTAGAAAGTTTATGCTAAGTTATTCAAAACTCTTTAGATCCGTTTGGTGAAAACCAAATTCGAACAATTCATTGGTTGTTTGGATAAAATTAGGACAATGGTTCCAGATGAAAAGGTCATCTGATCATTGGTTAAAAGCCACATAAGATTCTTGTTTTTTTTCACATCGCCCTATTTCATTGTTTCAGATGTTACAAGTGTCACAAGACTGGTAACTTGTCACACGTTTAGTATCATACATGTAGTATCATACACAAATAAATATTAAACAAAATCGACTCAGGCAATGTGAGATAAAATTTCATGTTGCAACTGTGTTGTTAGGTTTTATGTTGCAACTGTATGCCTTATGTGACAGTAATGTAATTATATCTAAGAAATGAGTCATAATTTTTTCCAAATCCAAATGAGACTTGGTATGATACATATCTTTTTAATTTTATATTGCTATTCCCTTTCCTGCTTAAAGTTAAGAGTTAAGCAAATTCAGTTTTATTCTTCTTACATCAGTACTTTACATCAATCTATTCAAACAAACAATTGTATTCATCAACGTAGTAGTATGTGCGGAGTGAAGTTCACCTCACCGCCTCTCAAAGTCACCGTATTACTCACCGACCCACATATTTACACCGGCCATCGCCCTAAGTCAATGTTGTTGTTAAATTACACGGACATGTGAACCTAAGTTTATGAAACGTTTGACATGCAAAAACATGTGTGAACTTCACACATGTTTTTAACTGTTTTAACTTATGAACCTTATGCACTCGGAGCTCTAAAAAAATTATAATTACACCCTCCGCTTCTTCAGTCACAACGAGCGCTCCGGAGCTCTGGAGAATATGATTTCCTCCCTCCACTTCCATCTCTACCTTTTCATACACAGCGAGAGCTCCGGAACTCTGAGTACCGGAATTTGTCTATTTTTTATGTATTTTATAATTGACTGTTTGGTTATATTTTTATTTGTATTTTTAGAATTGTGAAACATCTATAAACATGTTGGATGTTGTATGAAATTTGCATATACAAGCTGTTGCATTTTTGTTATTTCATGATGTGAACATGAATTTCATTTAGTTCAATTGTGTTTCATTGTAAATGAATGTATTATATTTGTTTCTGGTGTGACATAGACAGGTATGTCTGAGCTAAATCAAAATATTCCGTACAACGTTTTTTTTTCATTACTTGAAAGTTGATTGCTGTACGTAGAAGGATTCATCCCTTTGTTAAAAGAAATGGTTAATCCTTGGAAGGACATGTTTACTTTAGAGCGTTTCTCTTTTACTTATGTTACGGTTACGTATGTTAGACACCCTGCCATGTCGCCAATTTACATTAAAGTAAGCAGTTTTGCGAAATGAAAAAAATTGTTTTACCGAAAGTAACAAAATTGTTTTATATCTCCAGATTACAATAATCTATAATTAAGGCCAGCCAATGCCTCGGGAGCCATTTTGAGTCATTGACTCAGAACAAATTTCGAGTCAATGTGGCTTTGACATTTCTTGGATACTTACTGAATGGGTATGCAGTATTAGGCATTCTGTATATGCAGAATGTATTGTACATGCAATTTAATCATTATATAAGCGCAGGAGACATTGTAAATGCGCAATGAGAGTTGTGCGTGCGCAGTAGGTATTGTATATACGCAGTGAGAATTTTACACGTGCAGAAAGCATTTTATATGCGAAGTAGGTATTGTACATTTACAGGAGGCGCTTTACATGTTCAGTACGTATTGCACATGCGCAGTACATAATGTACATCAGTAGTAGGTAATGTAAACCCTCAGTGGGTATGTTAGGGTACTTTTAGTATAATGTACGCGCATGCATTTGTAAGCAAGATCCTAAACCTAAACTCCACAACATTAGAGATTTTTTGTTAAACGACTGTCTTGTAAAACTCAATTTTCTTCTTTAAGAATTCAATCAAAAAGGTTGTTTTTATTAAGAAAGTAACAATTTTTTACTACCTTAAACTATCGCGGATTAATATCACCCCGGCACATAATTTTGTGAAAAGTTCAACAATCTTCTTAAAGTACAATTGTATGTAATTCCTAGCTTGCGTACGTTGATGTGGTTCCAGGAAAATACTAAATTTAACCGCGGATTAATTGGCTCCGGAACAATTTTGTTTCTCAAAATTGCACAAATCTTTTAAAAATAACCTCATATCAACTATTCAGTATACAAACACATATTTGATTTCAGGAAAATACCAAATTTAGTCGTGGATTGATTTGACCCTCGATAAATTATTTTTTTGAAAGTGAAACAAAATTTTATAAATATACACATGTTATTCACCCAATGTTTAAACGCATGTTTGGTTCCAGGAAAATAGAAAATTTAGTTGCGGATTGATTTGGTCACGATAATTTTTTTTTTTTAAATTTTAAATAAAATTGGATAAATGTACATGTCACTTACACAATGTTTAAATACACATAATGTTCCAAGAAAATAACAGATTTAGTCACGGATTGACTTGGCCCCAGTGATTGTTTTTTAAAACTTCAAATATATTTTCAAAATAAACTTATATCAATTGCTCCGTATTCAAACACAAATGTGATTCCAGGACAATACCAATTTTGGTCGCGAATTAAATTGGCCCCAGTAATTATTTTCTCAAAAGTGACAAATATATTATGAAGATAGACACAAATAACTTCTACAGTGTCAAATTGAATATTCGGTTCCAAGAAAATACCAAATTTAGTCGCGGATTAATTTGGCCCCAATAATTCTTTTGGGTAGTTCTTTATGAACAATTTTTTAGGCTGAAATGACTTTTTTCAAAACTAACAACAAAACAACTTACAATTTAGTTAAACCATTTCTCTTCATGAATATATAATTTTTTGAAAGAAAAAATAATCTTGAATCTCTGTAACTAGCTTCCAAAAAGGGTCTAATTGGTGAGTCAATCGACAATCTAGAAAGTTCTACCTTTGACCAGAGAGAGTTTTCCAATGATTTTTTGAAGTCTCACCCCATCGGTTTGCCAGAAAATATCCAAGATATTATAAATAGTGATAAAAAGCTTGTTTCAGTGGTTTTAAACTGAGCAAAATTTCATCGTAGATATTTCGCGGCAAAATATTAAAAATGAATTTATGAAATTGGTTATAATTTAAGAAAAATTACTTCGAACTGAAAATTGCAAATCAGTAGTGCCATAAGTGCCTATTTGGGTAGCACAACATAGTCCTAACTGATTGGGTACCAGGCTTAATAATGAACTTAATAAATAATCGAATCATAATTGTGACTCCATTTTTGTCATAAAATATATAGATAAATTTTTAAGAAACAATTAATTGAATTATGGATAATTTTTTTATGCATCATGCTGACTACAATCATGAAATAATTACCGCTATGCTGATGTCGTATTACCGGGAGCGTAATTGTAAACCTTCAAAACTTGATATTCTAATGAGATGAATTCATTTGTACATAGAAGACAAAAAGCAAATCCATATTTATTTGAATTTATTACCGCTTTGCCAATATCGAATTGTTCGGAGCGTAATTCACAAACCCCCTAAATTTGGTGTGTTAATGATATGAAAACATTAGTACATAGATTCCACCAAACATAAACAAATTTTCTTGAATTTTATACCGCTATGCAAATATCGAATTACAGGGAGCGAAAATACAATCCTCAAAATTTTAGTACTATAATAATATAAATGCATTGGTACATAATTGCAAACAAACATAAACATATTTCTTTGAATTTTTTACCGCTATGCCAATAGCAAATTACCGGGACCAGAATTTTTAACTTCAATAGTTTGCTATTCGAATGATATATATGCATTGGTACATAGCTGCCATCAAAATTCTACTGGTTTTTCATTCAAATTTTTAATGTAACGAGGATTTTTTAATATTAATGATTTGGTTAACTTCCATTGATTATAACTTGAGTAAAAAAATTTGAAGGCCTGATGTAAATATTACAAAGTACACATAAGCTCTCATCGTCAAATTTTTGAGATTTGAAATTTCGCTTCCGGTAATTCGATATTGGCATAGCAGTAATAATTTAAAAGAAACTTGTCTGATTGAAGATTTATATGTACTAATGCATTTATATCATCAGAATAGCATATTTTTGAGGTTTGTAATTCTGCTCCCGGTAAACCGATATTGGCATAGCGGTAATAAATAGAAATAAATGTGGTCATGATTGATGTCATTTATGTAACAATGCATTCATATATTTAGAATAATAAAATTTTGGGTTTGTAATTCTGCTCCCTGTAAATCGATATTAGCATAGCGGTAATAAATTGAAATAAATGTGGTTATGATTGATATCATTTATGTAACAATGCATTCATATCATTATAATAACATATTAATAACAAATACCAAACTTAGTCTCGGATTAATTTTACTCCAGCAAAATTTCTTTTAAGTTTTTTGCAATGATTAATTGCCAAGCTTATTTAGTATATGCTCATAAACAACACAATGAATTGATACAATTTAAAGCTTTTTGAAATAGTTATAATGCAAACTGGTTATCATTTAATTAACATTTTAACTAACAAATTTAGCATAAGTGATAAATGACTCACTAGACATTAAAACTATCTGTTTTAGCTATACTGCCTACAAAACTACCGAGTTATGAGCCTGAATTTTAGCAAATAATTAGGCAATAAAACATTGCACAAAAATATTTAAAAAAATTTTTTTACTGTGTAAAATTAATCCGCGAGTAAATTTGGTATTTTTCTGGAATCGTGAATGTGTTTAAACATGCATTTGGACAGTGAATAAGTTATTTGTGTCTATCTTGATAAGACCTTGTGGTTTTTTAGAGGAAAAATTATTAGGGTCAATTTAATCCGCGACCAACTTTGGTATTGGCCTTGAATCACACCTGTGTTTTACACTGAGCAATTGATATAAGTTCATTTTTACAAGATATTTCAAGTTTAAAAAAACAATCACCGGGGCCAAATCAATCCGCGACTAAATTTTGTATTTTTGTGGGACCTAACATGTGTTTAAACATTGTGAAAGTGACATGTGAATTATTTATGAAATTTTATTCGAGATTTTTGAAAAAATAATTTAGTGGAGGTTAAATCAATCCGCGACTAATTGGATACTTTCCTGAAACCGTGTATGTGTTTTTAAATATTGTGTATGTGAGTGTCTATTTTTGCAATTTTATTTGAGAATTTCAAAAAATAAATTACGGGGCCAAATTAATCCGTGACTAATTTTGGTATTATCCTGGAATCAAATATGTTTGTATAGTGAATAATTGATATGAGGTTATTTTTAAAAGATTTGTGCAAAACCCCTAATATTTTGGATTTAGGTTTAGGATCTTGCTTGTGAGTACACAACGTGGTTGAGAGTGTAGTATTGAACATGTGTGTTTCACATCCTACCTCCATCTAAATACCGACGGACATCGGTTCAAAATTGGAAAACTCAACATTTTCAATTGAAATTTTCGGTAAGTTGATGTGTACAGAAAATTTTTTTAATATAGCCAAAAATTTTCTCGTAAATCGTAGTTAATAATAGTTTTGGTTTTTTTGTAAAGCGTGATTTTTAAATAAAGTGAATTAAACCTTTAATTCCATTGTTTGTATATTTTTTATGTATTTTATAATTGACTATGGTAGGACTTATTGATCTTTACATTCCTAGAACTGTGGTTCACGTATAAACATGTTGGGCGTTGTGTGAAATTTGCATATGCAAGCTATTGCGTTTTGTCATTTCAAGTTTTGAACATGAATTTCAATGTGTTTTCTTGTGTTTCATTTTAACTCAATGTATTAAGTTTGTTTCTGGCGTGAGATAAACATGTATGTCTGAGCTAAATAAAAATATTCTCTAACATGTTAATTTGTTTCATCACATTGAAGTTCATAATTGTGCGCAGAAGGGGTTCGTTGTTAAAATAAAGAGTCAAGTTCTTGGAAGAAAGGGTATTTTGACATTAGAGCCTTTCTCTTATGCCTCGGTTTTATCAAGGTTGCTATGAGCCATTTTAGATTAATTCCTCATAGCAACCTTGGGTTTTATAGTATGAGAGTAAGACTATGGGTCTATGTAGAAACGTTAAAACCTGTTTATACATGTGTCAATATGTTGGCGATTCTTAGCTGCTGTTGTCAATGGTAGTGTAGGGTTCTTTCAGTTGCATATGTCTGTGATGATGTTGGAATTTTTCCTACAGGGGTCAGTGTTGGTCACATTGTTTGTTTAGTCGTATGGTTGTATAATCAGTTTTGCAAAAAGAGCTGGATTGCTATGTTGCTAGGTTGAAAGATTTGCGGAATACGGGTGTCGGGCGGGCGGACGGAAGTCAGGCTTTCCCTTTTACCAAAACCATAGTTATTGGAAAATGAGAGGTCAAGTGGTTCAGTCAAAGTGTAGTTTATTACTGTCTGATTTTTGGCCAAGTTATTTGTAATAAGAATAGAATGCTTTTTAGACTAAGACTATCTTTAGTATTTGGGTTAAATGAAAACTAAACGAAGAGCCTTAGATACTGATGACTCAGGCTGTCAAAGTACGAAAGTTCAATATGACTCACTAGAGAAGGGACTTAAGCATGAGTGAATAGCGTGATGGAAAATTTACAAAATTTCTAAAATAACTTATACAGGGATTGTCATCTTTTCTAACAGAAAAGCTTAGGTTCATAAGTTATGATAGGTTTGAACATACTTAGACAGGTATGTGAAATGTGACAACATTGCTTACCTACGTCGGTGGTTGGTGAAAAACTTGTACTCTTCAGTTAAAACTGGTAAGTGTACTGTCCCCTCCACTCCTTTTTACGACAGAACTCAGTCGATAACCATCTAATTTGTTTACGTGATTTTAATCAATATTGGCGTAGAAACCAAATTTTAAGCTTAAAAATCTTTCAAACCGTGCACCGCTCACGATCAAGCATCAATGTACAACAAAAATTTTCAGTAACACCACAATAAAACAAAGATATTCATTCCCCCTCTTCAATTACCCCATTGCTTGTTGTTTCTATACTTCCATCGCCATATTTACCAAACGCCAAATTATAATGACAGTTAACAAAGTCAAAATTTGCGACCTCACACTATATTTGTCATTCGTTTGCCTCATTTTTGCAAAAATTATGCTTTTTTTCTCGGGAATTAATAATCAAATAATTCGTTTTTTTTTGCATTTGACTCAAAATCATAAAGACAAACCGTGATTCCCACCAATACTCGGGGACCCCCCATGACAAAAATTTTCTCCAGATCACCCTCGGAAGGCTGAAAGCCTTCCGAAGGTTGCCTGGACAAAAATTATTTCTAAATTTTAACTTTAAAAAATTTTTCTGATGGTTTTTCAGTTTTTTTAATTTTTTTGATTTATTTAGAAATCCTAAATCCAGTTAAAACCAAAAGTACCATAACGGAGTTTTTGACTCCGTTATGAGATTGCAGATCGAGAAAAACCTAGCCAAAACGCTAATCTGATTACCCCCAGGTCACCTTTCAGTTTGACCCCCTTTGGGGACCTTCAGGGTTTGTCCGTATGCTCAAAATAATCATCCTCTGATGTGTTTCTTTTTCTGCTTTTGTTCATAGTACCGTCACCGTGGACGTACGAATCTTACAAAAAATTAATCAAAAATTAAATATAATTAAAAAAATCTAATTTCACTAAATTGATAAAAAAGAAAAGTCCATTGTATATCATCCTAGAGTGGCTGAGAAATGTTTGACATTGATACTCTGGCACCCGTTTCACCCATACTCGAAGACTGGCTAAAAGGCTCGACTAGATATTTTAAAACAAGTGTTTTTCATGGGGCACTTTAAGACTAACTCAACTTCACTGTTAAATCGCACTAAATCGTTAACATGTACTACGAGATAACGATTTTTTTTTAATTTATGAGTCTAATTTTAAAGTCGGCGGGACTACCCTGTCTAATTGCCTCATAGGACTATATCTTTTGTGCTAAGAATGCTTTAGTAAGACCTTTTTTTCTTACCGGAAGCATTGTTAAAACTTTGTCAACACTGGAAATGTTTGTAGGAACTCTGTTTTTGTCAAAGCTATCTTTCGCTTTGTCACGAGCCTTTTTCGAATTTCACTTGGCTCTGTACCTAGCTACTTCCAAATGTTTAAAAAATAACTTTTCAGGTTCAGATATTACTAGAAGATCTAAGTCTACCGGTAGCCTAGGCTCACGCCCATATACTAAATAAAATGACAAAAATCCCGTAGACTCATTGCGGGTAGCATTATGCTCGAAAGTTCCTGATGCTAAACAAAAGTCCCAATCTTTTTGATCTTGACTTATAAATTTAGCCACTATTTTTTTAAGAGTTTGGTTACATCTTTCTCTAACTCCATTAATCTTTGGGTGATAAGGTGCCGTAAATCTCAACTTATATCTCGATTTTTTGCTCGCTTCTTAGCAAGCCTAGATAAAACTTGCGACCTCTGTCAGTAACAAATTTCTTAGACATTGACTGTAGCGACAAAATCTTAATTTTTTTTGCTTCAACGACACTTTCAGCCGTAGCCGCTGGAATTGCTACTGACTCCACATAGCGACTAAAATGATCAGCAAAAATCAAAGCATACTTATTGCCATTTTTCATAAAGGTTGTAAATGGACGTATGAAGTCAATCCTTACTCTTCCATAAGGACTACTGACTTCCTCAAAGTGTTGCATTAGCATCTGTCTTGGACTTCTGAGAACTCTATGAATTTGACATTTGGCACAGCCTAGCACAAATCTACGAGTATCACGATAAATACTTTTCTAGTAGAATCGAGCTTTTACTGTCGCCCATGTCCTTGTCATATCCAAATGACCCCCTAACTCAGCGGTGTGTATATTTTCAAGAATTTCTAGGCGAAGTTCTTTTGGAATAACTAATCTCTATTACCTGCCTTCTGGTTCATAACATATTCCGTTTTGGACACTAAAGTTTTCCATGTGAGGAACCGGCAAAGCACAAATATATTCTTCAGTTGAGCGTCTATTCTCAGCGCTCTTTATGTAGTTAAAAAACAAATTTTACCGAAAGATCTTCCAACTGTTTTTTTACAAAATCTATGCTCTCAAGGATTAAAACTTCCGACGAATTCATTGATTCGGGCGACTCAATGAATAGTTGCTAATATTTCTGGACGGTGTGGGATCACCATATCCTGCGTTTGCAAAGCAAACGACCATGTCGCAAGGCCACCATGCGAGTCTTTCACTGAAAACAGCCATTTTAACAAATGATGATTAGTAAAAATAGTATAGTGAATCCCATAGACATAGGGCCTAAACTTTTGTACAGCGTACACAACTGCTAGGCACATTTGATCACTAGCGATATAACGATTTTCTGTGTCAGTCATAGAGACGCTGGCGTAGGCTAATACGCGCGGCATTCCACATTGTACCTGTACAAAAGTGGCGCCTAAACCATAGCCACTACTATCTCAGTATATTTTCTAACGAATAGGCCAATATTGGACTAGTAACTAATGCTAGTTTCAATATTTCAAAAGCTTTTTGTTGGTCTCTTCCTCGCAAGAAGGGTTTGTCTTTTTTTAACAACAAACTGAGGGGCAAATTTTTCACAAGTCGCCTATAATACCCACAAATATTAACGGATGATCGAATGTGAGTTAAAGTCGTTGATAGTGGAAACTTGGTAACTGACGTTACTTTCCCAGAGTAAACCTCAACTTCTTCACTCGAAATTATGTGTCCTAAGTACTCAATTTTGGACGCAGCAACTTTACACTTGCTAGTTTTTAAGGTCAAATTAGCATTTTTAAATAAAAAACTATAATTCAGAAATTATAATGTTGTAAATTATAATTCTATAATTCAGTTAAAAACATAAATATTAGAACTTAAAATAAAAAACTCCAGATGTCAATTGGTTGCGTATAGGTTGTGGTTTATTTTGAGTTATGCAATTATTTATTTTTGGCCATTCTTGATATATCCTGCAACACTATGAGGGAACCCAGTTCCCTACTCTTCGTCCTCACCATCCCGTTCCTGTGTCGCTGATTCCCAACACGAAAAGGAAGAAGAAGAGAGGAACAACTTCTAACAAGACCGACTCTCTTCCATTATTGAAAAATATAAAAATTAATTCTATTTTTATTTATAATTATATTTAAAAATATCAATACTAATTGTATTAAAAATATTTACAAAAAGAAAGTGGTCTTTAGTGTTTAGGTGACCTCGAGCCACAGGACACGGACAACCCCATCATCAAGACGCTAAAGGAACATACTCTGATAAATCGGAGTATCCACCACGTGGCGATCACTGGCAAACTTGGTCACATCAGTACCATCCAAATTGACCACAACGGATCTCATGATTAATCCCATCAAGGGTAAATAAAACATAAATAAAACTCGTTTGTTTCAGGAAGCTCCTTAATTGAACCTGAAACCAACGAATCGAATAACAAATACGCGCTATCGTGCCGCAAGTAACGGATACTAAGATACGCCAATTTTTGTTAGTTTAGCTAATAAAAATCCAGCTTTTAGCAAAGTAGGGATAGGCATACGCAGGTTAGACTAGATGCTGATTAAAATAACAAGAAGCTACGGGCAAACCGTAAGATGAATAAAATTAAAAAAGCGTAAACCACGCCCACTTTTCCAAAAGCCAACCAATCTGAATCCGACTTTCTGAAAAGTTATTTTCTAATATAAAAGACAACGAACCCTAATAATACTAAAATTTAGTAATATTTCGGTAAACTCTGCAAAATATTTAAAATATTGCTTTAATTCGAAAATTTTTTCTTTAAATAAAAGTTATTTACAGTAAATCACAGAATTGTTATATTTAAAGGAAAAGTGAATCAATTATATATTCGTAAACGAATCACGATAAAATTTCCCAAAAATAACAAAGCAAAATGTCTAAAGCACCTAGTAATATTCATACTAAACTAACAAAGTCTACTAGTTCTGCTAAATCAGAAACAGAGACTAACTTTATTCAACAGAATTCCTTAACAGAAACTGTCACATTTCAAACCAGAACAAGAAGTGGAAACAGCTTCTCATCAGAAACTTCAATTAGTTCAGAAAAATTAAAAACCCTAGCGCTTACTCAAGAGATGAGGAGGTTTTTGATCCAAAAACCCACCGGAGAACTCGACACCTTTTCATGGTGGATCCTAGTTTTTCTGCTTCTGGCAGCGTGGGACACGGAGTAAACGATGGAGAGGAGGTAAAGATTAAAACACCTGAGACAAAAGATACTTTAAAAGTTCCTAGTTTGATCCACAGGTCTACACTTCCAACCATAGAAATTGTAACAAAAAACCGTGGAGAAACTAGCGACAAACAGTCCACTCAAATAGACTTAACAAGTCAAAATCAGGCATTACAAATAATACAAGAACAAATGATACAAATGCAAATAGCGCATCAAAACTCAATGCAGTTAATGCAAAAACAAATGGCTGAGCAACAAGCTCAATTTTTCAACAAATGCAAGTTTTTGTAACTAACCAGAAACAAACACATGCACAGCCACCAAAATTACCACAAATAAATACTCAGTTACCAATAATTTCACAAACCAAAACAGAAATTTACAAGCCAATTAAAACAACGGAAAATTCACAAGTTTCAGTGGATACTATAAATTTACTAACTACAGCTATACAAAACATCAAAGTTACCGCCGTTAACCTACTGTACAGATTCCTAGATTTAAACCAAAGATCTCATCAGCTACAGCATATCTATTAGAGGTAGTGCGTTACTTTAGAGCACAAGGCCATAGCGAAGACCAGTTTTTAGACTTGGTCAATTCAATTTTGCCCCAAGATGCCAAAGCCTGGTTTGACCATCATCAAACAGACTTCGAAACTTGGGAAGAATTTAAAGAAGAATTTGCACAGAGGTATGACAGTTGGATGGATGTTAATGAAAGAGTTAAACTACTCTATACTAGAGAACAAAAGTTATCGGTATCAATCAAATTTTTCTTTTATGATATGGTTCGTTGTGCTAAACAGTGCAACCCTAAAGAGAGTACTGAAGATTCAGTACAAAGGGCTAGACTTTCTTTTCACCCGTCACTTCAAACCCATCTCGGTACTGCAATTTATAGAACACCAGAGAAACTTGTTGAAGCCTCAATGGTAGTTCATCAATGCATAATGGCAAAAATCACAAGAACCATCTCGGACAAATAATAACTTCCGAGGAATTAATACATATAGAGCATATTATCGTGGTCGTTCCGTATTTAATAGAGGGAACGGACATCAAAACTATAATAGTAACCAACCAAATAGTTACCACTCATATCAAAACCCACAATACTGAAATAACTATAAGTCACAGACCTTCCGGAATAGTAACTACCGGCAAGACCGAACCAACACGGTAGATCCCCGACATGAGGTTGACCAGAATGGCCCAGAAAACTCATTAGGGTTGGGTCAAACCCAGTTAAGTGGATCTAATCGCGGTAATTGGTCACGCCGTGGACGCAGTGAAAATAGAGTTAGATAGGAAACTCAAAGACCACAATATAGACCCCCAAAAACCTCAGGTTTTCAAAATAGACCAACCCAGTGTATGAAGTGTAGAGGTTTCGGTCACCAAGCTAACCATTGTCCAACACAATCAGGATTAACTATGACCGCATATTATGAGGAACCAATAGATTCCGCAAATAAACCTTAGAAGCAAAACTTTACAAACCCAAATTAGATCCCAATAATTATTACAATGGTGATTATTCAGATTTAAACGAAGAAGGGACAATTCGGAACAGAACCCACCCAATTGCTCCCAACAAATACAAGAAAAATGCTTCGGGGTTCCAACAATTTCTCTAAAAGTTCAAAATTTCAAGTGCACTTCATTGTTAGACTCAGGTTGCACATATTCATTAGTTGAGCACAACCTAGTTCAAAAATTAAATTTGTTTATTAAACCCATAAGACAAATCGTTCTTTTGGCAATAAACAATCTTAAAACAAACCCAATTGGGAAAGTTATATTAACTATAGAAATAGGAAATAAACAAATATTTAGCTCAAGGTACAACATCAAATCCTTAGTAGATAGTACGGCATGCTGTTCCCACCCACACAATCCCTCAATTTCACCGATCTAAGTATTTACACCGCTCACCGACCTGAGTCAACGTTGTTGCTAAATTACACAGAAATGTGAACCTAAGTTTATCCACCGACCACCGACCTAAGTCTACGGTGTTGCTACATCTCGCAAACTTATCCAAACATGTTGAAACCTGTCATAGCCTATGATCCTAATTATTCTCATTCTCCAAAGTCCACGGGTTAATGAACCTAAGTTTCTCACCGACCACCGACTTAAGTGTGTGGTGTTGTCACATCCCGCAAACTTATTCATACATGATTAGACTTGTCGTAATTAGTGATTGCATATCCCGAAAAGCTAAACGGGAAATTTCGAGAAATTCGGGAAATGGTTTCCCGAGGTTACCACGAGAATTCCCGTTCGGGAAATAAATAAATAATTTTTTTTAAAATTAAACTGGGCTAAAGAGTAGTGGTCACTCACGTATTTTGTAAAAATAGAACCAAACATGCGCATCATCTAGTCAATGCCAATAGAGAAAATTAGTTAGGTTTGCAGTACGAATGGGTCAACGGAGCGAGTCAGCAAAGGTCAGTTTTTTATTTTTAATTAAATTTGAAACAATAAACACAAATAGCCTATAAATAAGGTGTTCGAGGAGTTGTAGGAGGTGTGGCAGAGTGGTTTCGACAGAATTTTGTTCCTGTGAGAAGGTGAGTAGCAGGAGTAAGAGTCCTGATAATCTCTTACTACTTTTCTCCCCTTGCTTGAAATTTCACTTTGTTTGATTAGCTTTTCGACTGCCATTAAATTTTGTTCATTTCGTAACTCAGCAAAGGCTAGGGGCCAATGGTCTAAACATGGGCTAAACGACTGGAAATATGTCCGTCTTCATATTTTGACACCATAGCAGACTANAGTCTAAACATGGGCTAAACGACTGGAAATATGTCCGTCTTCATATTTTGACACCATACCAGACTAAACGAATGGATAAACGTCCGTCCATGCTTTGAAACGATGCCACATGTTATATTATTTGTAAATTAAGTGGTACGTTCAATAAAAATGTCGGGAAGGGCTGTGGAAATATCCGGGAGGCTGTGGGTATATCCGGGAGGGTTGTGGGAATATCCGGGATGGCTGTGGGAATTTC
>NIPM01000627.1:29648-70792 GCA_002738285.1 Holacanthella duospinosa
AGGTAAATCTTACTCTCAAACACCAATAATAACAATAAAAAATTAATTTGAACAACTCATTTGACTTGACACTTTCATCCTTCATTCTTTAGTTAATTCTTACAGTCTGTTGTGATATACTCGACTCATTTTGTACCAATTTTTCTCAATTCTTTTATTGTAAAATTTTTTTGCTTCTACTTTCACAGTTAAAATAAGTGGATTTTCAAAAGTTAATAATTATAGGATATGAATAATTGTTAATTTTTGCATGGTTACCTTTGTTTTTTTCTCGTTTCGAGAAACCCGGGAATCTCCCGAAATTCGGGAATTTCTCGTTTCCCGTTACTAGGGTAATTTTCCCGTAAATTGCAATCACTAGTCGTAATTCATGAACACGAATATTCTCATTCTCCAAAATCCACTGACCTAAGAACCTAAGTAACTCGCTAACCATTTACCTATGTCTGCGGTGTTGCCACATCCCCTAAACTTATCCAAACATGTCGAAACCTGTCATAACCTATAAACCTACGTATTCTTATTACCCACAGTCCAGAGACCTCAGTTTCTAAGCCAATCATCGACATAGGTAAGCAATGTTGTAACATTTTACAAATCTGTCCAAGTATTCTAAATGTGTATTATCATATGAACCTAAGATTTTCAAAGCCTGCGATGCAGGAGGAAGGGAGCTAGCCCACCTGCCTGCCNCGCCCTGCGATAGTCCGATGACAATTGATAATTGTCCATAAAGGATTATTTAACAACCAGAAAGTTTAGACATTGCATCCAAGAATTAAAAAAATCTTATAACAGATAACTTCCTATTATCCACAGAACACGTACATCCAATACCTGAAGACCCTAAGTCTTCACATACCACCATGTTACCATTTTCTAATTATCAATTGAAAAAATTCTACGATAGATAACTTCCAATTATCCACTTACCACAGACGACTTACATCCTATGTCTGAAGAACCTAACTCTTTACCGACCACTATGTTGCTATTTTACTATAAACTAGACGGTGTTATTATAGCATTTTGGTGCAAACTAAATAATTTTATCAGATTGAAAAATCATCACATGTTGCAACATAAACTCAATGATTTTTTCTCAAGATGGCGGTCATACCAAAATTTGTCTCATTACCGCCCTAACTCATCCCGCATCTCTTCAGAATCTATCCACCTAGTTCTTTTAGCAGAACTGATCATACAACCGTAGTCATGAACAAACAATGTGACCAACACTGACCCCAGTAGCTAAGGACCGTGGTACCAACACTGACAACAACAGCTAAGAACCTAACACTATCACCGAATACAGCAGCTAATAACCCAACACCATCACCGACAACAGCAGCTAAAAACCCAACTCCAACACTAACGACAGCTTAGAAACCAAAACCAACAGTGATCCCCGCAGATGTCAAAACATCAATCTCAACTGCAAAGAATCCATGTCTCAAAACCAACACTAACCCTTGTAGCTGAGAACCCAACACTAAACATCAATTCTGACCTTAGAAAGTAAGACCCTAGTCACAGCTTCAACCCCAGTTAGCTTTCCTACAACCCAGCTACATAAAAATTTTGTCTTTCCGCATCCCACTTCCATTCATTCACAATCGTCAACATATTGACACATGTATAAGCAGGGTTGAAAATGTCTACATAGACCTATAGACTTACTGTACAACCAATGTAAAAGAGAAAGGATATCAAGTAAAAATACCTTTTCTTCCAAGGATTAACCCTTTCTTTTAACAATGGGACAAAGCCCTTCTCCGCACAGTTATGAACTTCCAAGTGATGAAAAAAATTAACATGGTACGGAATAATTTCATTTAGCTCAGACATAAATGTCTATCTCAACCAAAAACCAAGTTTAATACATTCATTTACAATGAAATACCTGAAACCACAATGAAATGTCATAAAATTCATGTCATAAAATGACAAAAATGCAATAGCTGACACATGGAAATTTTATACAGCATACAACATGTTTATACATAAATCACACTTTTAAGAATGCAAGTAGCGATATGATCAACCGTAGTAAATTATAAAATACATAAAAAAATAGACAAATACAAACAAAAACAAATTCGACAATGGGATTAAAGGTTTAACTTTATTAAAAAAAACTTAATGTAGTACACAATATGTATGCTAGAATAAGTTTGATACATGTTCTTAAGAATCCAACACCAAAACTGACTCCAGTAGCTAAGAACCCAAAATCAACAGTGGTCCCACCGGTAAAAATATAATTCTCAACATCACATACTGACGCTAGAATGTAAGATCCACGTCACAACCTCAACCCGAGTTAAATTTCCCATAACCGAGCTACATAAAAATTAAGTCTTCTCGCATCCAACAAACATGAATACGAAACCGCAAGCAACTCCAACAAATAAAACACAAAGTTTCAAACGCAAAGTCCAATTAACAATAATTCAAATACATAGATGGTGTTATGAACATTTGTTTGTTCTCCGAGCTGAGGAACTCGGAGTGCGAAGAAATGGTTCGAGAATGAGGAAGTGAGGATCGACATTTTTTCTTCGTGAGTAACTGGGCCAGGAGTGTGTTTCGCATTGCGGATACGCGTTCTGCGAATCCGAAGCGAGGACAATATCCTCCTGATCCAGTTAAAAGGAAATGGTAAGAAAATAATAAAACCGAGCGTTTTCCAGACTCTCGTGGCCAGAAGCCAAAATATAGTATTCTGTCTATCATGAAATACTATTTAGGCTGTGCAAATATTCTTAAGTCTTTCCCTCTTTTCCTTTTTGACTTCGTTCTCTATGATTAGTATTAGTAATTCCAAATAATAAAGACCAAGTAAATTCAAATATCAACTGATAACANGGGGGGGGGGGGGGTCCGTGCCTTCCACTGTCGCTCTACAACTCTGCCACTCCACCGTCGAACAGCTTAAGGTACAATAATAATTAACTAAAAGTATAATAGTAACATATACAAGTGCTAACTAGACCAAAAAACAAAAGTCTTATAACAACTGACGGTAAATCTGCCGAGTGTACTTTCAACAATCGGAATTGAAACTGCATCGGACAAAAAATGATAAGCAACAAATTTTTATTATTTACATACAATAAAAATTTTTTTTCTCCTTGTTACTACTGTTCAATGTCTAAATTTTAAGTCAATTACCTTCAGGTAATTTGTGAAGCGAATAATCCATAATTTTCTATATATTTATCCTTAAATCTTGGAATGTTTTTGTCTAATTCGACAACAATATCTGAAAAAATCTTTACACTTTGAATAAAATTTAAAGGATAAACCGAGAACTTGTTCCATGATAATGGAACTCTACTTAAATTAAAGTTGTGAGTGAAAAAATTTTTTAATTCAGCCGTCGAGTCCACATTTCGTCCGTTCAGCGTAGACCCATCAACTTGCCATAGGATATTGCTAATTTCGCAGTATTCATTGATTACTTGAATGATACTATTTTCAAGCAGTGGGTCATACCATCACCTAGCCTGACCTCTTAGAGTATTCACTCCTCTGAGTAAGTAGGTGGACTTTATAGCCAATTTCGTATTGTCTTTTGTCTTATAAATCCAAAATTAAAAAAGTATTTCTCAATTAATCACATACTGTCCCCTCCAAAAATTGGAAGAACTGAATTCTCTCGATCACGCACTAAACTGTTTACGTGTTTTTTGATGAATTGCCAATGGAAACGCTAAATTGACTCTTCACCAAATGGTGGTTCCACCTCAAAAAAAAAGTCCGTCTGTTCGAATATAAAATTCTTTTTAGTTTGATTTCAGCAATATATTATCTTTTTACTTTCTATTATTACTACACTTTGGTGAAAATTTATGGCCGCGCTTTATTTTTGTTGAAAATGGAGTTTTTAACAATTTATTTAAGTTTAAATCGCTTAGACAAGGTAGCATATCATGTTTAATGTTAAAAATATTCAATTTCAAATATAGACTTCCTTATTTGATTGAGTTAATACTAGGGATGTCCCGAAACTTCATTCAGTCTCTTTCGGCCAGGCCGAAACCGCCGAAATTTCTCACTTGTCATAATTGAGAAGCATGAGTCATCTTTATTTCGAAGTGTTTACAGTTTAGTTTTATTTATGAATTTAAACTATTCCTGTTTGGCTTTTTCTCCGTTTAGCTTTAGTTGATAATTACTACTTGACTTAAACATATAGCGAATATTAAATGTGCCATAATAGACGCAGCGGATGAAGTAGAAGTGATTGAATCCTGTGAAGAAGATTCGGTGCCTACTGCTTCTACTTCCGATCAGTTTTCCAATTTAGTCAATAAAATCACTATATTATATATACCGTATTCTCGGTTTAAATCCCCTGGGGAATTATTATTTCAAACGGGACAAAAAGGTGGGAAATTATTTCGAGGGGGGAATTATTTCGAGGGGGCGAATTATTTCGAGGTGGGGAATTATTAATTGGAAGTGAAAATTTTGCTTCTTTTATAGTTGTTTACTTCTTATAAGAGGTAAAAAAGTACAACTAATGAAATATCCATGTCAGGTATATCTGATACTTTGTTGGCTTTTTGTCGACTTCTAAATTTTTTCAGGTAATGTAACATAAAGTTGTTACTAATTTCGCGCCTGATAAGACTATTAATAATTCCTCATGAGGATTTATTTCGAGGTGGAGAATTATTATTTCAAACTAGCCAAAAGATGGGGAATTATGTCGGGGAAGGAATTATTTCGAGGTGGAGAATTATTATTTCAAACTAGCCAAAAGATGGGGAATTATGTCGGGGAAGGAATTATTTCGAGGTGGGGAATTAAATCGAGAAATACGGTAACATATTTTTATGCCAAATTAAAATAATTCGAGTACTCAGATTAAAAATAAAATATTCTTCTTCAACTCAAGCACTCATATAATGTAACTGTTCGAATAGACTTCTCCAGGATTGGAAATATTAAAAATAAATAAGCTGGATTTCACTGCCTTCTCATGTTAAATTTCGGCCGAAATGGCCGAAATTTGTTTGGGTGTTTCGGCGTGGCCGAAACTGGCCGAAATTTCGGTGCGCCGAATATTCGGAGCATCCCTAGTTAATACGTATAATGAATTTTGTGGTTGGAGAAAGTTCTTGAAAAATTATGGCCGCACTTCACGCTTACACCTCTATAAACGTTATCTTCGTCAATTAGGCAGTTTTTTACTCAGTCAAGACTGTTTATGATGTAAATACATGTTTACATTAGAATTTGGCAATATTCGCCAAATTATTATCAGAAAAGTTAACAAAACTACAGCATGTCGACAGAGAAGTGTTTATCGACATTTGAGAAAGGAATAAACGAATCCAATCTTAATAACTGGATAGTCAATACACCAAATTGTCAACAAAATTGGAAGATCTAATGACTGTCTACAGATCTGAACGAAAATCATAGCAACTCATCATATGAATAAGAAATGGGGAGCGAAGAAAGAACTTTCTGCAAGAGACAAATGGCTCATATTCAAAGAAAATACAGTAAATTTCGGTTATAGTGACCCCATAGGGACCGGCAGAAAGTTCAGTATAGCTCGAGTTCACTATATCCGTAAAGTACATTTCAATAATTGTTCATTATATCCAAATATTTTACTATAAATTCAGCTACGTCGATGTAGAGAAGTACTAGGTGATAAAAATTTGCTGAAGACGGTTATGTTCTAATGATAAATTTCCATTTTAAGTAGAGTCGATGCTTCCATCATTTTCTCCTTAACCCAAAATTTTCTCAATCTTTACAAAAATGTATACCAAAAAGCATATGCCAAAGTTAAAACGAAGGATGGGTTGACAGAGAAAATCCAAATAAAAATTGGTGTACTTCAAGGTGAACCTGCCACCCCAAACTTCTTCAATCTTTTCAGTCAAGAACTAACCGTTAAACTATCCGTTAAGCCTGGATTGACAGCATAAGACTCAATCACATACCAATCCACCTTCTTATGTACGCCGACGACATAGTCCTCATTGGAAACTCTCAACAAAATCTCCAGACCAAAATCAATTTGACTGCAAAATTTTTTGCCGAAAGAGGTCTAAAGGTTAACATTAACAAAACTAAAATCGTCGTCTTCAAAAAAGGAGGAAAAATCTGTAGTACTGAAAAATTCTACTGGAAAAACCAAGTCATAGAGACCACCCATTCCTACACCTACCTAGGGATCACACTCTCTGCAACTGGAAAATTTCACCAACAAGCCTATGAAGCCAAGGTCAAAGGACAAGCTGCACGAGGAGCAATCTTTACAAAATTCAGAAGACCAAAAATCTTTAACATTGACCTCATCAAGAAACTTCTTAGCTCAATTGTGCACTCCGCCTCACTGTACGCAGCCGGTCTATGGGCTATCTCACACGAGGAGACAATCGAAATAGTGCAACAATCGTTTCTTAAGAGATTACTCAAACTTCCCATCAACTCACCGAGGTACTTTATGAGATTGGAAACAGGCATTACTCATATCAAACTCCAAATAGCTTCTCTCGCAATAAACCAATGGATCAAAATCCTTGACTCAAATTCAGATTCATTAGTACTAGCAGCTTATGGAGAACTTAAAAAAACGGCCACTTTTTTTCCAGATTTCAAACCCAACTGGTGCCTGCAAATAAAAGGAATACTAAAAGATGTCAACATGGAATATCTCTACGAAAATGCCAATGCGGAAAAAGTCTTCGAACAAAAATAAGTTATTTTCCAAAGAGTGAAAGAAAACCTCACCCAAGCAGGCCTAAACCAAGCACACAAATCAACAACAATACCTCACTACCAATCCATCAAACAGAATGGAGAAGAAGAGTCCTTTCTCAAAAACAGGTACCCATACTTCTTAATTACAATAATCCTACAAATTAGGCTGGGATATAGCACCGTTTTCAGTAAAGGAATCTGGCATACCCTTTCACCAATGAACCACCCTGATTTCCAGTGCAAATTTTGCGGAGAAAGAATGTCACTCTTCCATGCGACCAACGAATGTAACTCCTTAGCCAAATCGAGATCTCAACTCCTTCCTAAGTCTGATCCTGACAACTATCTTCTTAAAAACCTAATTAATAATATTAATAATTTTAAAAATCTTAAAAATATTCACATTTTTGTAACTAACATGATTAACTATTATTCTTAATTCCCTTCTATTTTACTAAACAAAATTTCTACTAAACTAAATTGCACATTTAATATATCAAATAATCTAATTACTGTTGACCATGCCGTCGAGCGAAAGTCAAATAAACAACAAATATAAAATATTGCAACGTTATAAAAAAATTTCTGTATCAGTTTTAGAGTATTGTGTACACTTGTTATTGCTGCTCGTTGTCACAGGTTCTTAGAAACAAGCCTTCGACCATGCTGTTTATAAGAGTCCGCTTTTTAGATTCTTTTTCCTCTTTGTTTTACTCAAACTCCTCAACTCCCATTTTCTCTCCCGCTATCTAACTTCAATCGTTTAGGAATTTAAATAATTTAGTATGGGTAAGTATACAAATGTAACCATCTTCATACTAAATTTATTTTAATTACAGTTCAATTTTTAATTCAAAGCGTGTAGAATCCTAAAAATTTGCGCTGATTGTGTCACAAAAAATTGCAATTATGCATTCATGAACAGTACAGAAGGGGTATGCCTGAGTGCCTTAGGCGAAAAGGCATCAGATGATTTTGAGTGGTTGGCGCTTAGCCTGAAGGGATGTACTGTTTGGCTCAGTGAATCAGTCTACTCAGCAAACAGTAACTATCACTGGAGCAATTCATGAGTCACAGACTACGACTATTATATCAGCGGTTTTGGCAGGAATGGGGCTGGGTAAAGTATTATTTCAACTGTTTCATTCGAGTGGGAAAAAAAAAGTTCTTTTTTGTCATAATTTATTTAGTATTGACTGCTATTGCAATTTGGAAGGAATGGATATACAAAAAACAAAACGTTCAATCACCACTCAAGGAAGATGAAGAAATGATTCCATTGTATTACCGTCGTAATTCGAAAGAATAGGTTTTATGAACTGTAAAAATCGCATGTGTTTTTGTACGAGGTTAATTAAAAGAATTATTTTTAAAGCCTGGTATCCATAGTAATTTCATCAAAAAACACGTAAACAGTTTAGTGCGTGATCGAGAGAATTCAGTCCTTCCAATTTTTGGAGGGGACAGTAATTGTGGTTAACTTACAAAGTGCCAGTGAGTCCGATATTACGCCACCAGCTCTCCCTAGCCTCGAACATTCTTGATATATCCCCATTTTGTTTGAACTATTGTTAAGTTGTCCAACTTTACTAATCAATGGTAACTTCACAAGTGTGTAACGCTTGTGCGTGCCACAAAATTTTTAGAATTATTTTCATCTATTTCCTTATTTTCCCTTTCATCCCCGTGGTGTTACTTTTTTATAAAGCTTCTATTTTTAGTGCCAAAACTTCAAATTTTGTCTCGTTGAGCAAACCTTAGACATTTGTGTAATTTTGTCTCGCTGTGAAAACCGCGGGCATTTCAGTGTCAAAATTTTAATTCTGTCTTGATGTAAAAACCAAGGACAATATAAGTGAAAATTTTGTCTCGGTGTAAAAACGTGGACATTTTTGTGTAGATTTCTTTTAATTTACCCTCAATGAAAACCGCGAACAGTTTAGTGTGAACTTTTTTAGTTTATCCTCGGCGTTATAACCCCGGAAATCCAAGTGAAAATTTTATCTCGGTGTGCAAACCGTGACATATAAGTAGAAATTTTGTTTCGGTGTAAAAACCGTGGACATTTTCGTACATAAATTTGTTTGCAAACCGCGACATATAAGTGAGAATTTTTTCTCTGTGTAACAACCGCACACATTTTTGTGTAAAAACTTTTTTAGTTTATCCTTGGTGTAAAAACCGCGACGTCAAAGTCAATTTATTTTCGATGTGAAAACCGTGAACATCTAAGTGAAATTTTTTAGTGTAAAATTCTTTTAGTTTATCCTCAGTGTGAAAACCGCGGACATTTTTGTGTGCAAATTTTTTTTAGTTAATCCACGGTGAAAAAACCGCGGACAGCCAAGTTAAAATTTTGTCTCGGTGTACAACCGTGGATAATCTAGTGCACAATATTCCTCGGTGTGATCACCGAAAAATTTCAAGTGAGATATTTATTTTAATTTTGTGTCGGTGAAAATACTGCGGCCATTTTAAAATAAAGTGTTTAGAGTTGTTCTCGGTGAAACAACCACGGACATACAAGTGTAAATGTAGTCTCGATGTGAAAACTGCGGACAGTTTAATTCAGAATTTTCAATTTATCACGGTACGACAACCGCGGGCAAGTCTAAGTGATATTTAGAGCTGTTTTATAATTTCATTAACGATGTATAAACCGCGAATATTTTCAGTGAAAATATTTTAAGTTCTCCTACGGTATAATTACCGCGGACAACTTTCAACATAAGTGTTAATTTTTGCCATGGTACGGATACCGTGGACAGCTTTGAACAAGTATTAATTTATGCCTCGGTGTAAACACCACGGAAAGTTTTCAAAGGTTTGATTTCTGCCTCGTTGTGAAAATCGCGGACAATTTGCAACAAGTGTTAATTTATACCTCGGTGTGAAAACCGCAGACAATTTCCAACAAGTGTTAAATTATGCGACGGTATAATTACCACGGACAATTTTAAACGAAAGTTTTCATATTTGTCACGGTAGGAATACTGCGGACAAATTTCAGTTCAACTATTTTTACTGATTTCAGTGCACAATTTCAGGTTTTCTTTTTCTAGGTACATAAACAAACAAGTTTTGTTTATTTTGTGATTTGTGTTCTGTTCAGCTTATTCAACACATCATATCCACAATATATAATGGTTAAATTTTTCGTTCTAAAGTGTATACTCTACAATATATTTACGTACAAGGTTCCAATACCAGTTGTCTTAAGATATCAGAACCGGCTACAGATCAGATCAAATTGTTAAAGTTAACGGTGAAATATTGTGGCTCCACACTCAATGGTTCGGATTCGGCTAATCAAGTCGATTCAAATAATATATCCTAACCATTCATTGGATTATCGTCCAAAATATTTTTTTCTCTCTTCACAGGTAAGTAAAATTAAGTATTACGACATCTGCTAATGCTATAATAGAAGCATGTCTTCCTGCAATATCTCCGCCTACATATAGTGCTTTAGCAACAGAAATTGCAAGTGATTTTTTCGAATTTTCTTTGTGCGCTGGAGCAATCAGTTGGAACCATGATTTAATGACTACCGTTTCCATTAACTCTTTGTTCTGCAGCTCTAGATTGGTATTTAAATTACATTAGTGCTTTAAAACAAAAACATGTAAAGAACACTACTACTTACAAAGACCCTATCTTTTCAGAACATAAAGAAGCTTTTTGACACAACTTTAGTCGCCTTTCCTATAGCTATGAGGCAATGGAACGTATCCTTAATCGTAAAAACCGTCGATCAATAAACAATGGATGCTTTTGTACAGATTTTTACAAAACTTCTTAACTCGTATAAAACACGTATGGCTGAATCCAATAAGATACGTCTCTTTTCATGTGATCTGCCCGTTAGACATTTAGCTCAGTGTCTTCAAAATAATCCAACGACCCTTGACCAGTTTTGAGATAATTATCGCGATGCTGAGTATGTCAACTAAATTATTAACAAAGCTGATTCTGAAGCAATTCTCGCAATTAAATCAGTACAAATAGCTAAAGAAGCAGCTATTAACGCTATAGCAGAAGCAGCTACGACTGTGTCTTCCAAGGCATTACATGCTAATTCTACTCCACAAAAGTTATACAACCCGTCACAATGCAGTTCTTCATTAAAATTCTCGTCAGTTAACCCTGCAGCGTCACGTTTTTCAATACAGTGTTATCGGTGTGGTCTATATGGTTATTTCCGTGATACTTGTACAAATTTGGTTTATTGTAATTTTCATGGTACTTCAACGCATGCTTCTGCCATGTGTCGTGCTTCTTCATTACCTACTACTGCTTTAAACACTCAAGGGAGAGCACTACGAGTTTTCAATCCACCGACTCATTCACAGTATTTCCCCCCGAGTGGAGGACATATTCCTTTGTATTATCCAAATTCGTCGATGAACCGCCAATCACAAAATTTTTGACACCGTGCTTCCCCAAACCTGAGCACTCCATACTCATCCCGCCCATCTTTCAATTGAACACCATTCCATTCAATTCGTTTCAGTCATCCCCTGGATGGCCAATATCTTCAGCGTTAGACCCCGATAATACAATCAATTATACCTATTCCAATTCTTTTTTGCAAGCTAGTGATTCCGAGGTTTTTGTATTTCATGTTGGAACGGGATGCGGCTTAATTCGTATTCCAATTATTGTTAACAGTTTATCATTATTTGCACTTTTGGATACTGCGGTTTCTCGTTCCTTGATTCATAACGATTATGACAATTAAATGTATCTTCTCTGATTATCCATTTACTCAGGTCTTCTTTCCAAAATGATTAAATTGTGTTGGCGAACTGAAATAATATTTTTTGTATCAGTATATTCTTAACTCACACCAGAACCGTTGACGTCCATTCACGAATACATGACAATCAGTCTTACAAAAGTTAGTGTTGGAATTAGTGATGACAAAAATTAATCCACGGGTTCAATTACTTCCTACACTGTTCCAATTGAAATTATGACAATTTCTAGATCTAACTAAGAAATGTAGAGGTTTCAATTTTTCGTCTTCAGAGTCCAAATGATTGTACTGTTAATTAAGCAAACTTCCTCTGGTTTGTATACCCTTCCAGTCGAAGCAATAAATTGTTCAAGATCCACTGGATGATGACCTTGACTTAGTGTTGTTAATTGTACTTGTACTAACAACAGCTGAGTTTCCAGCTGGTTTTGTTGTTTAATAATTCCTCATAGAAGTGACAGCTTAGTTGCTTGAAGTCAGCCGTTATTCCTTCCGACTGAATCCTAATTAGCAGGTAACAGATGATTACTTGACACTTGACTCGACTGTTTGCTCTTGTCCTTTGTAATGACTAGTTAGTTATTAGTTGATTGATGACGCTAAGAAGTTCCAGTTGATCAGAGTGTTGAAAACATATCACTTGTTACAATTTTACTGAAATTATTTTTAATTTTATCAAACATACTTTAAGAATTTCAATAATTCAAAAAATTAAAATTAAATTTTGAATCTGACTCTTCCCGTTCGATATTAATTTATAGACAGTTGAATAACCAACAATTGACTCCAAGAAATTTAACAGTCAATGGATTTGGAAAAACAAATATGATGATACCACTACTCCTACATGAAGAAAGAGAGTTATATTCTGTTTCAATCTGAAATGCGAAAAATTAAGCACATGCAATCTGTACATTTGCTTCTTTATGCGGACGATCTAGTTTTCGTTGCGCAGTAACGAGAACTCCTCCAACAGAAGATGAATCTCAATGCTAACTTCTTTCACTTACGAGGTCTCGAGGTCAATTTTTCTAAAAGAAAAGTACTTGTGATCGGCGTTCTGGCAGAGTGAGAAAAGAAGATAAGTTCTCCTAAAGAGGAATCTCAGTACAGACTACAAAATTTTATATGTACCTAGGCATAATTTTCCAATCGAATGGGTCGTTCAACCTCCACCCTAAATCTGCTATTGGGAAAGGTATTGTCGCGCAAGGCACTGTATTTTGCAAACTAGTCAGGAAGAAAACCCTCGACTTGCAAACATCCAAATTTCTTATAAATTTCATTGTCAAATCAACTACCTTGTATGGCTCAGGAGTGTGGAGATCACAGCACACAAATGAAAAAGAAAGGGTGCAACAATACTTTAAGAGACTTCAAAACCTTCCTTTCAGCACCTCCCGATACTTTGTTTGCTTAGAGACAGGCTGCCTTTCATTAAACTCTGATTTATTTAAGTTTACTATTTCTCTATGGTTAAAACATCTGTCAGCTAACGATTTGTACCTTCCTCTCAATGCGCATACAGAACTTCAAAAAACCTCGTATAAATATCCAATTGAAAAATACAGTTGGTGTTTGCAGTTGGAAAGTAGGCTGAAATCTATAGATATGCAAAGTTTATATAAAAGAGGCTTAGGGAAAGAGGTAAAATTTTTCCAGAAATTTCTACTCGCTGTTTACGAAGACCAGTTGAAAAAAATTGACTTCAAATTTGCACAGCAATCCTACACTATTCCACACTATCATCAAATAAAATTCTCTGAAATCCCCGAACCATTTCTATTGAACAACATTTCCTCTTTGATGGCGACATGCATTCTACAAATTTGGCTAAATTCCAATTCTGTCTAAAATAATGGAAAATGGTATAACATGGGAAATTTTGAGGAGAAGCAATGCAAATACTGTAGAGAACAACTTTCTATGCTTTAAACTTTCAACTTTTATGCTATTTGGAAATGCACTGGCACATCTCACGTTCGACTGAATTACTTTCAAGAAATGCCAATGGATTCAATTCAACTTATCACGGACGTCACAGAAGCTGCCACCGATCCAAACTTCACGTTTTACTTATCACTTTTAATTTCAAATATTTTCAAACTTTCTCAGTAATTTTAACACTCATAATTTTATTCTATTTAAATTTACTTTGCGCGTAAGTTCATTGATAGGGCGATGGCCAACGTCAAATAAACTTATTGATTGATTGGTAACGATTATGATTGAGGACTTTACCCAATTCGGGAAGGAATACGCATAACAGTTTTATCCTAATTTTCCATTGCTCTATGATATTTTCTGTACTCTTATTGTTCTCTGTACGGATGCTATAAAGAACAATCAGGATACCAACGAAGTTCCTCCAGTGTTAAAATTGAATGTTAAATTTTCATCACATATTCTCAGAAAAACTGTAGTGGTTCTCAAAATTTGAAGGAGCATATTACTAAATATAGTAGTGAGGAAAATGCTATTCAAAAGAATAGTCAATGTAGTTCATTACAAATTTCTAAAGTTGAAATTTGGCCAATATTTGAATAAAGTTACAATCCTTCTATTTTTCCAAACTCCATCTATGCTAGCACATACGAACTTTAACGGATGTGTGGGGATATGTTAGGTATGAATTCGGATGCAAGTGAACAATTATCATCACCTATACTCTTGAATAATTCCAATGTTAAACTCATGTCCTCTGAGAAAGGTAATAATTCCATCCGGGATGGTATGCTCAGGTCCTTTAAAGGATGGTATTAATTCCCTCCGGGATGGTATGCTCAGGCCCTTCGAGGACGATAACAATTCTCCCCGGAATGGTATGATCAGGTCCTCCGAGGACGTTAATGATTCCTTCTGGGATGGTATGCTCAGGTTCTCCCAGGACGATTATATTAATTCCCTCCGGGATGGTGTATATTTATTAAACTTCAGATATTCGTATAAATGAAAGCACTTTAATCGGTTCCGGAAACTCAAACTCTAAGCCTTCTCAAGTTGTTATAAGCCTTTTTGGAAGTATGGTAAACTTTCATGGGAAAACGATAGACCTTTCAGGAAGTCCACAAAATTATCCATGAAGTATGGTAAGCCTCCCAACAGGATTAAATTTTCCAGAAAGTATATTAAGCCTTCGGTCTAGAAATACATTAAACCTTTCAGAGAGTATACGCGGTGTTTCTACTGACCATATATTAAGTTCTCCTTCGAATTTTTTAAATTTACTTCGGGTAGTACCACAGCAAAGCATGGAACCTCCAGTAGTTCTCAGTGACTGGATTCTCAAATCAAATTGTAATGGGATTACTTTATCTCATAATCATTTATATGGAAATCTCAGTGTAAGTACTAAAGTTGATCCGTCGATTTTTTTAAACCCTCCTTCAGCTGTTGTACTTAAGACGGACATTATGTCAACTCAACACTCATCGTCCCACATGAACGAAGTGTTACAGAAGATTTACGAACTAAAAAGTCGACTTATATTTTTTGCATCTTCCAATCCGTCTACCACGGGCTATACTCGTGTTAACCTATCAGTGGTATCAAAATCAAATAATAAACGTATGTAACGGAGGCAGTCTTCGCGAGTTTCATTTGACCCTAATATCACATCTATGGTCAAAATTATACCACAAGTGAGAAATTGCAAATATTTTCGTTAATTCCTTCACAATTGTTAACTTTTGATGAAGAAACACGTCTTCATATTTGTTCATTATTCAAACAGTTAGATCATATTAAAATTAGTAATTATCGTTTACAGTTGGAACTATTATTATAACAATATTACGACATATTTTCTAAGCATGATACAGATATCGGTTGTATTCGTTCTTATAAACATGTTCTTCATTTGAAACCTGGTGCAACAACTACACCCTTCTTATCGTTAATGTCAACAAATTCGTGAATTTGGAGCTAAAACTATGGCAAAACTTTAAGAACAAGGCATAATAGTAGAAATTGAAAGTGAATGGGCTTCTCCTACACATAGAGTGTTGGTGGTCATCGTCAAGCATCTCGTGAAGATGCTTGGAGATTATGTGTAGATTTTCGCGCAGTTAATCAATGTCTTCAAGTTGATACTATACCTTTATTGCGAATCGAGTTTTGTCAAAGTTTGCTTTAAGAACGAATCCAATTTCGTTCTTCATTAGATTTAAAGAAAGGTTATTATAAACGACAACTTTTGGAAGAAAGTATTCCCTTAACCAACGTTGTTACCGCAGATATTATTGGTTGTTTTGATCGACTGTGATTTGGTTTAGCTACCGGCCATTCCGGATTTTAACGTGTTATGCAAATTGCGTTTCATGAATTACTCTGAAAAAATGTGTTAGTTTATTTAGATGATGTTACAGTAGCAGGAAAAAAATTTCCCGAATATTTTGACTCTATAATTCATATATTTCAACAAGCACGCAATTTCAATCTTAAGTTTATCTCTGGTAAATCTATATTCTTGTCCGAAGAAATGCCCTTATTTGATACACTGATATCTCCTAATTGAATACGACCAGATCCTAAGAAAGTGAAAACTATTCATAATATCCAAACTCCAAAATCTGTTAAAGATGTTCAACGTTGGACAGGTGCAGTTAATTATTATAGAAGACACATTTCGCATATAACTGAACTTCTACATCCGTTGTTAGAATTAACAAAGAAAACATTTCGCTTCAAATGACGATTAGAAGAACAAGCTGGGGCGTGTTGCATCAAAAAACTTTCAAAATAAAACTTTTCAACTTTTCACTTTTCATTTTTGGTAAAGTGAAAGGTAGCTCTGTTGCATCAAAATATTTTAGGAACCTTTCCATAACCTAATTTTTTTGAAAAGTGAAAAGTAAATCGTGAAAAGTTTGTTTCGTTGATATAGTAACAGACACTATTTATATTTAAAAAAAAAAAGAATAAAATCTCAAGACTCAAAAAACTCTCGGGATTTTTTAATTTCCGTTTCGGAATCTCAATATGTTCCATATCCATCCCAATTATTGATTAAAAAAAAAAGAAAAAAGTATTTGAAGAAAGTAACTACAAACAAATAAAAAATTATTCTTTTTACGGACTACTCCATATGTCTCGATTCAATAATATTTTTTGTTCCACAATTTGCTCATTTTTTTTTAGTACAGAGTATTAACATTACAATTTCTTTGGTTGACTCAAAAACTCAAAATTCAAAATTCCTTTGGTTGACTCAAAAACTCAAAAATTTTTTCGTTGACTCAAAAACTCAAAATTCATTTGGTTGACTCAAAAACTCAAAATTCTTTTGGTTGACTCAAAAATCAAAATTCCTTTGGTTGACTCAAAAACTCAAAATCTTAACAAAAAAAACTTGTCCCATATTGAAGATTGTGTACACATTTGAAGAGTTTGTAAAAAAAAAAAAAAAAAAAAAAGGTTGAGTCAAAATTCATCCTGTTATCAAAAACGTTTAAAGCTGAAAATGCAGTGAGGAAGAGTAAAATTAAGTTGAAATTAATAGAAAGGTGAAAGTAAAGTAAAGTTTAAGTGAAAGTATAGTTAAAAGTTTGAGTCAAAAGATAAACATTAAATGTGACTAATTTTTGTTCAAATTCTCATGTTCTTTATAATGTAAGCTTGTTTTCTACTTTTAAGTTTTTTAATGTTAAAAACTTGTTTATAACTTAAGTTAAAGGAAGTTGAAATTTTACTAATTACTTTCGTACTAATTTTGTGCTGGTAAACACACACAAAAAAAAATNAGTTAAAGGAAGTTGAAATTTTACTAATTACTTTCGTACTAATTTTGTGCTGGTAAACACACACAAAAAAAAATAAGAAAAAGCAAAAAATAAATGTTCCAAATTGTCAGCTTTCACCAATTGGCTCTAAGTTATCTTCATCTGACTCGTCACTCGAATAATAGTTTTCATCCTGCAAATTATAATTATTAAACTTTGTATTTATAATAGGTTTATTAAAATTTTATGAATTTGTAAATTTACTTACCATGTTGTTCTTCAAATTTCAATGAACTTTCTACTTTTCAAAAAATTTAATTTTTGAATATATCGATCTAATAACCTTCAAAAATCTTGAAAAGTAAAGATACTTTTCAATTTTTAATATTTCAATTATATTTTGATGCAACACAATATTATTTTTATTGAAAGGTAACCTAACATTTTCACTTTTCAAAAACCTAACCTTTCACCTTGCCAACTACTTTTGATACAACAGAAAATTTTCAATTTTCCAAATTTTTCAAAAAGTGAAAGGTGAAAAGTTTTTGATGCAACAGGCCTCTGGTTTCAAAAAACTAAAATCCTACGTACATCCGCCCTTACTTAAGAAACCAATTACCTTTCAGGAAGAACTTCATATTCATATCGACGGTTCTAAATTCGAAATAGCAGGAGTGTTCATGATAAAAGATTCTACTGGAAAATATCCAGTCGGATACTTTAATACAAATACCCTCTGACGCTGAACGAAGAATTTCACCCACTGAAATATACTGGTTAGCCGTTAAAAACTGTCTATTCAGTTTTTTCATATTTGGCATTAGTTTACCACACTTAACAACCTAGCAACTCATCCCAATATTCTATACGAACGAATTTCTTTTATTGGGTTTACAAAAAACCGATTCAGAGTGTACAGAAATTATGAAAAATATAGCAGATCAAAAATACCATAAAAAGTCTAAAATTTATCAAAATACTTTATATGATATATTGACTGTATGTCGACAAGCATATTTACCTAAGGTCCTTCGCAAAAACACATTACATAATTCTAACAATATTCCATTTCCTGGACACCTAGGTTTTAGTAAAAGGCTCTTTAGAATCTTATCTCATGCGACATGGAAAACTATAAAGCATGATGTATTTCAACATATATTTACATGTGAAGTATGCATTACATATCGCCGAAATTACGGAAAAATTTCTAGCAATATATTGGCAGTGATGACGGTCTATGTTTCATTAGTGAACTATACCAACAATTTACTAAATATTTTAGATGTACTATTTGTCGTATTTTTCCATATAATCATAAAGGTAATGGTGTTAGTGAACGCATTAATGCCGTAATACATTCGATCATATCTCGATACGTACAAACAGAACCACAACGGCACATATGTTCAAGTAGTATGTACGCCAAGGTGTTCTTTCCGCCCACTTACCCGTAAACCCACCGAATTACCCACCGGCCTAAGTATTTCCACCGACCACCGACCTAACAACCTACCAAAATAACAACCTAACAAGCAACCTCACAACTTAACAAACAACCTAACAACCTAACAACCTAACAACCTTACAAGTCAACGATATTTCTAAATTACACGGAGACATGAGCCTAAGGTTACTCACCGACCACCTATCTAAATTTGCTGTATTGCCACATATCGCACACCCTTTCAAGTTGAAACATGTTTAAATCTGTGATAGCCTATGAACCTAAGCATTCTCATAGCCCGCAGCCTACGGCCCCAAAAACATAAGAAATTCACCAACCATGTTGAAACCTGTCATAGCCTATGAACGTAAGTATTCTCATTGCGCACAGTCCATGGACATAAGAACCTAAGTAATTCACCAGTCATCAACCTAGGTCTGCTGTGTTGCCACATCCCGCCAACTTGTCCAAACTTGTTTAAGCCTGTCATAACATGTGAACCTCGCAAACTTATCCGAACATGTTTAAACCTGTCATAGCCTATGAACCTAAGTATTCACATTCTCTACAGTCCGCGGATTTATGAACCTAAGTTTTCTCACCAAACATCGACCTACGTCTGCGGTGTTACCACATTCCGCAAAACTAAAAACCAAACACCGATCACTGAGCTAAGTCTGCAGTGTTGCCACACCTCACAAAGCTGTTCAGACATGTTTAACCCTGTCATAACCTATGAACACAAGTTTTTCCAATAGCTATGATCTTGCGTGAGGCAAGTCCGACCGCCCATCCGCTCAGTCTGTTTATTTGTCATCAATCAAAAATTATTGGTATATGTGATGTCAAGAATTGAGAAATTCCTATAACAATAACTTTCGATTATTCGTCCACCACAGACCACGTTCTTCCAATACCTGAAGACCCTAATTCTTCACATACCACCATGTTGCCATTTTCCAATAAACTAGCCGGTGTTGATATATCATTTCCTATGAAGCAAACTAAATAATTTAATCAGAGTACAAAGTCATCACATGTTTAAACAAAGTCAATGATTTATTCTCAAGATTGGGGTCATAACCAATTTTGTCTCATTTCCGTATCCAGAAACCTCCGGAACATAGCAACCTAACAGCCAAAAACCGAACTTAATATATTTATTTACAAAGGAACACCAGAGAACTCAAAGAAATTCACGTTTACTCCATCAGATGACAAAAATGCAACAGCAGACATAAAAATTCCAACACCATCACTGACATAAATAGCTAGAAACCCCCGGGACCTAGCAATCTAGCAACCTAGCAACTTAGCTCTTTTTGCAAAACTGATTTTACAACCATAGTCATGAATAGACAATGTGACCAACACTGATCCCTGTAGCTAAGAATCCAACACTATCACTCACACAAGCAGCTAAGACTCCAACACTATCACTGACGTAAGCAGCTAGACTTCAGCACTTTCACTGACATAAGCAGCTAAGACCGCAACGCTATCACTCACATTTGGCAGCTAAGAACCTGACAACAACATTGACAACAGCAGCTAAAATTTTTTACCATATTGACACATGTTTAAACAGGTTTGAACGCGTCTAAATAGATTCATAGAGTTACTATAGAACCAATGCAAAAGATAAAGACTCAAAAGTCAAAATATCCTACCTTCCAAAAATGTACCCTTTCTATTAACAATAAAACGAAGCCCTTCTCTGCAAAAATGATGAAAAAAGTTAATATGGTACGGAATATTTTGATTTAGCCCAGACATAATGTTTTGAGGTAACAGGAGTTCCCTCTCGTCGTCCTCATCATCCCGTTTCTTTGTAGCTGAGTCCTTCATCTCAAGAGACAACAGCACACAGCAGTAGTGATAACAAAGAAACCATCGCCTAGGAATCCCTTTCTTTTCTAATAATAAAGTAAAGTTCCTTCCCTAGGTTTGGTTTTTCTTAAATTATTATTATAACTATTACTACTATTTATATAACGTATATATATGGTACCGATCCCTTCAGAAGTAGTTAGAGCTTTTTGAATTCTTTTTTACTCCCTGTTTCACAAACCTCACCTATAAATATATTCAACCCACATACTAAAACTTTCTCATAGTGTATACTCACCACAATGCAGAGTCGGGCACGACTACTACGAAATTGCTCAAGATTCCCATGGTATGCAAAAAGTAGATTTATTATGAGAAGCAGACCAATACAAAAGAATTGAAAAGTGGAAAATTCTGTTGGGTTAATTTTCATAGAAAATTGAGGCAGAAAATTTTGTTGGATAAATATTCATACAGGCAGAAAATTTTGTTGAATAAAAATTAATGCAGGCAGAAAATTTTGTTGGATAAATTTCCACACAAGCGAAATTATTTACAAAGCTATAAGGACAGAACTAAGCAAAAATACCGTTTCTACGGAATTAGGTATAAAGTTTTAAATACATCTTAATATAAGTTGATAAAGAGTCCATTAAATTGTGAAATGATAAGTGTTTCCTATTGAAAATTTGATGCTGAACTGAATGCGCTATTCCGCAGCCCTTCAGGTTGTTTCGCTACAAAGTTATAAGAACCTTTCTTTATAACAATTGTTCAGCATTGTATAATATCTCAGTTTTATGTAATCTGAAAGGAACATGGGCATTATAGGAGCAGCCTATGTCCACACCCTGCCTGCATGAAAATTTATCCAACAAAATTTTCCGCCTGTATGGACGTTTATCCAACATAATTTTCTACCTGTGTGGAAATTTATTCAACAAAATTTTCTGCTTGTGGAAATTTATCAAGAAAAATTTTATGGCTGTATGGGAATTTATTCAAAAAAATATTCTGCCTGTGTAGAAATTTATGCAACAAAATTTTCTGCCTGTGTGAAAATTTATCCAATATAATTTTTTGCTTGTATGGAAATTTATCCAACAAAATTATCTGCCTGTATGAATTTATATTCTACAAAATTTTCTGTCTCTATGAAAATTTATCCTACAAAATTTTCCACTTTTCAATTCTTTTGTATTGGTCTGCTTCTCATAATAAATCTACTTTTCGCATACCATGGGAATCTAGAGCAATTTCGTAGTAGTCGTGCCCGAGTCTGCATTGTGGTGAGTATAAACTATGAAAAAGTTTTAGTATGTGGGTTGTATATATTTATAGGGGAGGTTTGTGAAACAGGGAGTGAAACAAAATTCAAAAAGCTCTAACTAATTCTGAAGGGATCGGTACAGTGAGCGTTGTCAGTTGACAACACTCAGATCCATTCAACCAGTGGCTGAATAAACAGACTTCTTTCTCTCATCCATTTTTGGAATTTATTTATTTATTTTTAATTAATTTAACTAAAATTAATTAGATTGATTGGTCATTTTGGTGACCTCGGTGACCTCACTCCAAAGGGCAAATCATCATCATCATCATCATGATTGGACCCTTCAAAGGATCTCATCTCCAACACCTGGCGATCATCGGAGAATTTGGCCACCACTTGCCACCAACACCACCTCAATACTTCTAATTAAAAAAATTGGTAACTTTTACATTTTAAAATTAAAATTATACTAATATGCAAAGTAAGCCATAAGTTTAGCCTGTAAATGCATATTTAGAAAATTTTTGAAAAAGCAGCAAAGCGTAAGGTCGTGCTGCCTTACGCTTTGTATTAAAAATTTTTCTTAATTTAAAGTCAATAAGGTCAGTAATTAAGCGTATCATTTTAAGTCAGGACTCGTCCCTGTTAGTTTCGAGGCTTCTCAATTGAGGCCGAAACTAGCAGACAGGTGCAATTAAAATCGAAAGGCTTAAATTTAAGTCGCGACATAGTCTCGTTGGGTTCAAGGGGATTCTAAATTGAGACCGAAACCAACGAGACAAGTCAAATAACGTTACAAAAAATAGACAAAGCCCCATTAGTTTCGTTGGCTGCAAGATTGAGGCCAACGCGACGGAACTAATGCGACAGTTCGCAATAGATCCATGTCTGCTAAAAATCAAAAATTTTAAAAGCGCGCATAAATACTAGCAAAATTAACCTTAGGCCACACCCATTTTTCTCAAAGTTAGTTAATGAGCAGCCGATTTTGGGCAATCGGTTTAAGCGCTTAAGATTTACTCATATAACCTTAAATCAGGCCAATAATAACAACAAATGCTAGGCTATTCGGTAAATCACAAAACTTTCGGGTTGATTTACTCAAAGTTAGCCAGGTATTTATATAACTAAATTATTTAAAAATTGGTTTCACAAGGCTTTTGTGTAAATTGAGGCCTAACAGCCAATTAACACAAAGTAAGCCAAAAATAACGAAATTTCGAATAATAATAAAAAACAAAAACCACACTCACTTTTTCAAAACTTTTTGAATCACAGTCCGACTATTTGGAAAAGTTATACTAAGGTGCTGACACACCTCTCAATCTTAAATATACAAAAAATTGGCGAAAAATCGTTCAAGTTTACCAATTTAAGAATAACAAAGTGCTATGTTCTGAAGAAAAATTTTTTATAAAATATTAATCCTACCGTATTGGGTAGGACGCGTATTAGGTAGGATTACATAAACAAAAAGTTTAATAATAGAATATTGTGAAGTTTAGTTGTGCCAAACGAATAAAGGTGGAGTTTAGGAAAAATTTCAAAAAGTGTAAAATCTTTGACAGGTCACGCAAATTTTTTTTTAATTAGTGAATAAATACTGTACACGTAAAACCTGAAGAAATCTCCTACATAATTCAAATCACGGTTGAATGTATTAATACACGGGACACGCCAAAAATTTTCAAAATAAAAGCAATACCCATGTCGAAAGTACCAAGTACTAATAATAAAAAATCAATAAGTCTGTAAACTTTGCAAAATCAGAAACAGACTTGAACACAACTAGACAAAAATTAGCGACTGAACCTGTTCCATTTTAATCACGAACGAGAAGTAGGAACAATTTCTCGTCAGTATCCTCAATAAATTCTGAACAAATGGAAAACTCAATTGTTCATTTTGGAGAAGAGGATGATTTTGATTTGCGAAATCACCCAAGTAAACACCTATTCACCGTTGATCCCAGTCATTATGCCTCTGGTATCGCAGGGCAAGGTGAAAACGGTAAAGAGGGGGTTGAGATAAAAATATCAGAAACAAAAAATACCCTAAAAGTTCCAAATTTAACCCATTCCTCTACACCTCCAGCAATGGGACTTGGGGTAAATTCGCGAAACGAAATCCATAATACTCAACCAGGTCAAGCAGGTTTAAATAATCAAATCCAAGCGATACAAATTATACAAGACCAAATGGCCCAAATGCAAACAACAATTCAAAAGCCTATGCAATTAATGCAAAAACAAATGGAAGAGCAACAATCTCAATTTTTTCAACACATGAAAGTTTTTGTTACAAATCAAATTCAAACAAATGCACAGTTGCAAAATTTACCACAAACCCAGTCAGAATTATATAACCAGTACAAATACCCACTAGCTCACTAGCTACACCGCAAATACCAATAGATTCTATTAACTTATTGGCTAACGGCATTCAAAATATCAAAGTTACTCCTTTTACTCCTATGGCTTCAGTTTCCAGATTCAAACCCAAGCTATCATCTTCCACTGTCAACTTTGCAGAGTTAAAGAAATATTTCCAAGCACAAGGCCACAGTGAAAATCAGTTCATAGATCTAGTAAATTCAATCTTCCCACAAGATGCCATAGCTTGATTTGACCATCAGCAAACAGATTTTGACACTTGGGAGGAATTTAGGACCAAATTCGCGCAGAGATGTGATAGTTGGATGGACGTAAATGAAAGAGTTAAATTACTGTACACTCGAGTACAAAAGTTAACAGAATCAATTGAGTTTTTCATATATAATATGGTTCGTTGTACTTAACAGTGCAACCCAAATGAGAGCACTGAAGATTCAGTACAAAGAGCTAGACTTTCTCTCCACCCGTCACTTAGAACCCACCATTGTACTATAATTTATAGAACACCTGAGGAACTTTTTGAAGCTTCAAGGGTCGTTTATCAGTGCATAATGACGGAAGATAAATTCAATGGACCCCAGTCCAAACTTCCGCCACTTACTAATAATGACCGCAAATAACATTCAAAAGCCCTCTCATATAATAAATAATAGTCGCCAAGACAAATCGCAAGAACCATCTCGGAAGGATAATAACTTCCGAGGATTTAATACATATAGGGAATATTATCGTAGTTGTCCCCAGTTCCATAGAGGGAACAGACATCAAAATTATAATAACCAACCAAGTAGTTACCAATCATATCAAAACCCACAATACCGGAATAACTTTAGGTCACAGACTTTCCGAAATAGTAACTATCGGCAAATGCGAACAGTTTGGATTTTGGTAAATCCCGATGCGCCCGGATAGCATAGAAAAATCAGCATTTATCACACAGGATGGACACTATAAAATATTAGTGATGCCTTTCGGATTGAAAACAAGTGTCGAAAACTTTTCAATATCTGATGAATACAGTCCTTCAAGGATTAGATTCATTCAGTAGAGTATATATGGATGCTACAATTATCTTTTTGAGAACGTTAAAAAAACACCTTCAACATATAGAAATTATTCTTGACCGTCTTAGAACGGCAAACCTTACTATTAATACAGCAAAATTGTCTTTTGCTAAACGTGAAGTAAAATTTTTAAGAAATATTGCTTCCCAGGAAAGACCAAAAAAATCCTAAAAAAATTAAAGCCATACAAAAATTTCCTAAACTCACTGATAAAAAAGGTATCAAAAGATTCAACGTCATGGGTATTCTAGTTTTATCTGTCATAACGCTAGTAAAAGGAAACCTCTATGCAAGTTACTTCGTAAAGAAAATAAATTCATATGGTCACAAGATCAGGAAAATGCTTTTGAATCATAAAAAAGAGACATTGGTGAGAGTGTAGTGCTACAAAATATCAATTCCTCTCAACCCTTACTCATGAAATGTGATGCTAGTGAATATAGTTTAGGTGCTGTTCTATGCCAAAATATAGAGTGAGTAGAACACCCTATCATGTTTGCTAGCAAGTCTCACAAACAATTAGAAAGATCTGCACACATTTATTAGAAGGAGATACACGCAACAATTTTAGGTTATAAAAAGTTCGCTGAATTTATCCAACACCATGAATTTACAATTTAAACGGATAATAGAGCTATGAGCTACTTGAAAAAGATGAAAAGAATGAAGGAAAAATTAAACATCTGGGTTCAACAAATAGATTCGAGGAATGCCCATAGTATTTTACTTCAGCGTGCGGAGAATGTGGTTGCGGACGCGCGATCACGAGCTTCAATCCCTATCCAACCAGACGATATTGATATGGAAAATGATTATGAAATTCAATATGTTTTAGTGGCAGCCCTTGCTTTTGCAACCCCATCTATGGGAGATATAGCTCATGAACAAGCTCTCGATAATAAACTTAGTCAAATCATTAGCCTCTTGGAAAGTGGTCCAACGGGTGTACAACCGAAAGACTACATCCACGGAGTTCTGATGAGACTCATAAAACCATTTGACGAAATTGATAACTCAAAAAAAGACTGTTAATGTCATCGAGGAACTCTGTCGAAAGTGTTTAGACACAAATGTTGTCAACGCATCTATCAACACTCATAACAATATTCAGTGCTCATGCATAAAACCAAGACTGATTTTGGTAGCAGTCATTCTCTAATCAATGAAAAGTAAAATTTTAAAGTTATTTCATGATTCTCCTGAAGCAGGACACCAAGGTATAGGTAAGACTTCAGATAAAATCAAAGTTAGATATTTTTGGCAAAATATGAACAAAGACATTCGAGAATATGTGCACAGTTGCGTCACTTGTCAAAAATTGAACCCAACCAATCAATTACCGTGCTGATTATTACAGTGTATCTTCACCATCGAAGGTGTTTGAGACTCTCTGCATGACCTCTTGACCTCATGGGTACCTTTCCAGCCAGTTCAGGCGGAAGGTTAAATAAGCATTTGCTAGTGGTCATAGATGAATTATCAAAATAGGTTGAGTTATTCTCCTTGGTATGGCCACGGCTAAGAAAATAAAAGAAATCCTTGAAAGCCAAATTTTTTGTCGATTTGGCACACCAACAAGATTTGTTAGTGATAACGGTGCCCAGTTTATATCAAACTATTTTAAGAATTTATGTAAAAAATAGAAAATCCATCACGCTTTTCTAAGTGCTTATCCTCCTCAGACTAATTAATCAGAGATGACAAATTGTAATTTGAAAAAAATGCTACATGCATTTGTAAATGACAACAATCACAGTTGGGATGAACATTTACATCATTTTACGTTAGCCTTACGGGCTTTAATTAACAGAGTTACTCAAGTAATACCGGCTATCCTCAATCTTGTTCAAGAAATTCCTCCACCTTTCGATAGAAATTTGCAAGACTCTCCCACTGACATCTCGTCTGCAGACTATCAAAAGTTGAGTAAATAGCCAGCAAAATTACAAAGCAGTCAATCAATCAATTAGGGTTTTTAATGGACTTATAGGCGCGCGGCATAATCCTTCCACTACAATCAAATTAATTATAGTACTGTTGAACAGCTTCAATGACATTGAAATACATGTTTTCCCACATTTTTTTATCAGAATAATTAAAATTGCAATGGAATGAGTCAATCACAAAATTAAGAGGAGATATTTCTGTCTTAGACATAAAATTGATGGCATTTGAACAAGTGAGTCAGGGATCTTGGTTCGCCATATAATGAAGACAGGACGGCAGCGAAGGCACCAAGATTATGCTATTTCCCTTTTATGAAGATAATGTTAAGATTTAATCTAATTAGAACCACGAATGTCACGAAATGGCGAGGCAAGGAAGCTGTAAGGTTGCTCCCTCTGCTACTCTCTCATTTTTTTGATTGGCTGGAAGTGAGAAATCGACTTTGAATTAAGGGCGGAAAGAACGTCAATGTTCCTAAGATTCTGTCCGTATTCGTCAAGCAGGTTGTTTCTGTAAGAATAAACATAAGAAGCAAAAATACCATTGCATTGGTCTTCTCTATTTAGGTCTACAAAAATCGACTTCATCTGATTACAAATCTGATTACAGCAAAATTACAAATAGTTATTGAATTCGTAAGAAATAATATAAATCAATCTCAAATAGAAACTAAAAGGTACTATATCTTATTTCATAGAAACCACAATTTCAAACCTGGAGACCTAGTTATCATACAAAATCATACAATATCTAACCAAGAGAAACCAAATATGTATAAGTTAAATCCGGGTTATATTGGTCCATAAGAGTTAGGACAAGTTTTAAGTCAAGTTTCTTTTAAAATTTTGTCTCTTCCAGACAAACATTATATTGGAAACCGACACGTAAACCAATTAAAACCGTTCTATCAAAGACAATTGTCAAATACCATCCACTTCGTACCAATAACTCCAATCAGAAACAGGGATGACAATATTATCTTTGCTAGGAGACTAAATTGACAACAAATCAGAATAGACCACTCGCGGGATCTTAGGCATTTAGTGGTCTAGATTAAATAGCCAGTCTTATTTCCATGAGTACCTTGAAAAACAATGTTGGGCACTAAAGCGAGAACATAAATCAGATTCCCAGATTTTTTCCGCCACATCATCTTTAAAAGACGGTCAAAACTCCCAGGAAGACTCGCTATGAAGAATAGTTTGGCTGGACCGACGCGGGACATTAGGTCTGTTTTGCTTGTATCCAAAGTGAAGACAAAGATACTTGTAGAGGGATGTTATTTATACACAGAAACAGAATAAGGTTTGAGGTAGGTTCAGTAGCTGATAAAACAGGAACATTTGTCTTACTAAAAAAGGATTCAGATCATAAACACAGACAGATCAGGAATAGTGCTAAATAGTGATGATAGGAACTGGTCAGGAACAGGAACAGATCAGGAACAGTGCTTAATAGTGATGATAGGAACAGGTCAGCAACAAGTTAGAAACAGGAACATGCTTAGTAGTGATGATAGAAACTATAGTCATAGGAACAGGAACAAGTCAAAAATATTGTTTACAGCAACAAGGTTGACAGAACAAGATTGACAGGAACAAGAGTTAACAGGAATTGATTCAAGTATTATCCAGTCAATAGGTGCACTAAAGTGATAACAACTTACATATAAACAACTTACAACTATTGTAAGTAATAACATTACTTACAATAAATTTTGGGTTATCGCATACATGGAATGTACTCCATCTCACGTATCCACCAACCCAAAATTTATTTTTAATGATAAAACATCATAACCCTTTGGGTTAAATTGTTTTATAAATTTGGAATGGTTCAATGGAAGACCCTAAGTATTTGCTACAGTCAACTACAAACCTAACAACCTAATTATTATCATTCCCTAGAATCCACGGATCTAAGTACCTAAGTAACTTATAAACCATCGACTGAGATCTGCGGTGTTGCTACATCCCACAAACCTATCATATTCAAACGTGTTTACACCAGTTTAACGTATGAACCTAAGTATTCTCATTTTCCAGAATCCACGGACCTAAGAACCTAAGTAACTCACGAACCATCGACTTAGGTCTGCGGTGTTGCTACATCTCACAAACATCATGTTCAAATATGTTTACACCAGTCTTAACTTATGAACCTGAGAATTCGTATTTTAGAATTCTTAAAAAAAATTTTATTTATAGTGTAAACATTTTTTCAGATATTTGTCTCGTTTGTGAAAATATACCACGACTTAGAGATAAATATTATATAGAAATAGGTTAATCACTATTCTTCAGAAATTACCTGAAGGTAATTGACTTAAATTTTAGACATTGAACAGTAATAAAAAGAATAAAAGAATAATCTTGTTGTATGTAAATATTACAATTTCGTTGCTTATATTTTATTTGTCCGATAAAATTTTAATTCCAATTGTTGAAACTAGTACTCGGTAGATCTACCGTCTGCTACCAATTGTTAGGTATTTTGTGTTTTTTTTATCTGTTAAAATTGCTTGCGGTTGCGTATTCATGTTTTTGGGATGCGGAAAGACTTAATTCTATCTAGCTGTTACTTGGATCTTATTTCCTAGGGTCACTATTGATGTTGGGATTTTTTTCTTACCTGCAGAGATCACTGTTGGTTTTAGGTTCTAATCTGTTAGGATTGGTATTGGTATTTAGACTTAAGTTCTTACCTGCGGAAACCACTGTTGATTTTGGGTTCTTAGGTACTGGAGTCAGTTTGGTGTTGGGTTCTTAAGAACTTGTATCAAACTTATTCTAGCATACTTATTGTGTACTGCAATTAGTTTTTGAAAAATGAAGTGAATTAAACCTTTAATGCCATTGTCAAATTTATCTTTGTAGTTGTCTATTTTTTATGTATTTAATAATTGACTATGGTTGGTCATATTGATTTGTGTGAAAAAAGAAAGAAAATTACGTAATTCTAATTCCTATCTTTTTTCACCTAAATGTAGTTCTAAAATTGGATTCAAACACTAAATTATAAAGGATAAATGTGAATGATTATTGGAAATAAGAGGTTTTTTTCTCTAAAAGATCAGATCATCGGCTCACATTTTTAAGTCTCGCCGAGATATATAAAAAAGATCACATTCAGTTGAATTGAAATAAAACGGACAGCCAAATAAATCATTAATGAAGAACATTACAAAGTTTTGGTTTCTTCTTGTTTAGTGAAAACATCTGACCTTTAAATTTGATCAAATTGTTGTGTAGTGCCAATATGTCTTCAGATAGGAAGGGAACAAGGATGTTAATCCAACCACCCTAGTACAATGGAAAAAGAGATGTAAGTTTATTCTTGAAGGAATTTGAAAGAGTTGCAATAGCAAACAGTTGGGCTGAAAAAATTGAATTAGAGATGATCCCAAATTAGTTAATTGCTACGGCAAGTAGCTGGCATAGAGTTTACACTAACGAATTGGGGACAAGTACCAGTACCAATGCAACAACTTGGAAAGATTTCAAGATAGCATTAGGAGATGCTTTCAAAGTAATGGCGAGTTCCGTCAAATATAGAATGATGCTAGACAATAGACGTCAAGCTGCAGAAAAAGTTGACAAGTATTATTACGATATGCTATATTTGTGCCAACAGTCAGGAATAAATGATGAGGCAACAAAGATCACTTATTTGAAGTGTGGGCTTAATAGAAGATACTTAGATCGAATCATTCCGCTGGAAGCTGAAACAACTGAAAAAATATTGAAACAAATGAGACGTGTAGCAGAAAGTAAGCTTCTCTCAAATAGAAATAAGAAAAAAGACTTTGTTTTTGGTATTTTTTCAAATGCGAATATCAAAAGTGATTCAATTCAAATGAATGAATTAGCAAAAGCTACTATGCTCTTGATAAAAAAACTCCAGGATCAACGGCAAAATGTAAGAGAAAATAAACGACATGACCAGCAAATAGGGTCAACAGGACCTACAACGAAAGAAATTGAGTGCTTCTATTGTAAGAAGAAAAGACACACAAGAGCCGTGTGTTATTCCCGGTAAAGAAATGAGAATCATAAAGAACAAAAAAGAAATTTCGACAAGGACATCAAATGCTTTAACTGTGAGAAAATGAGACATAAGAAAATAGATTGCATGTCCAATAAACGGACTGCAGAAACATATTCAAATATTGGGATTACAATTATCAATCAGAATCTGATGATGAAACAATTATAAAACATAAAACTGTAAGTATACCTTATTCATTTTACTCAGGACACACACATGACACAGAAAACCCTATCTATACTATTCTTTCTAAGGAATATGTACAATCAAAGGATTGTTAAATACACACAAAGAAATGATTGTTATTGACAGAGAGGCACCAGTAAGTTTAGTATAAACCAAGCACTTCAACAATAATAATATTCAAAAGTGTGCATTAAATTTGTTACTCTAGTAACTGGAAAATTATTCCCTATCTTAGGTATTGTAGAAGTAAAATTACAAATAAGAAAGAAGTTTATTATCGGTTACAAAGCTTATGTTATTGAGAGATTACAATTCGGTTGCATCCTCGGCGCAGATCAACTTTCTTTGGCAAACGCAATTATTATTCTTCAAAAAAACAGTGTTACTTTATACAATCATAAGATCCCTTTTCAACAACACGTAGTAGAAGGAGAAGAAAAAGCAAATCAAGATCAATCAAATCGTTCAAATGAAGAGAAGGAAGGGATTTTAAGCTTGTGCACTGGTTCCCAACTGAAACAAGAAGAAAAGAAAAAATAGTAGTGGTAATGATAAAAAATTCAGATGCCTTTGCATGGAACGGAGAGTTCGGAAAAATCAGAACTCCACTTTGTAAGCTAGAAATGGAGCAGGATCGAAACCTGTAGCGGTCAAACCTTATCGTTATAGTGAAGTGGAGAAAAATGGTATAAAAAATCAAGTACAGAAATGGCTGTCTTTAAGAGTGATCGAAAAATGTCGCAGTCCTTTTAATAGTCCTCTAGGAGTTGTGATCGAAAGACATAAGAACAAGGAAGCAAGGGTGTGCCTAGACGCAAGGAGGATAAATGAAGTCAATGTCAAAAATAAATTTTCAATGCCAGACATGGAGCAAATGTTATCTAGCTTTTGTGGAAGAAAATTCTATGGAGCATTTGACATTAGGGGAGGATTCCTAAATCTAGCATTATGAGATGAAGAAATTAAACAAATGACTGCATTTATTACAACTGGCGGACAGTATCAGTTTAGAAGACTACCCTTTGGAATTTGCAACTCTAGTGCCATTTTCTAAAATGTCATAAATGAGGTACTGGGAGATTTGTTGAATAATGATACTTTTGCATACATTGATGGTATAGTAACTACCGCTGATACAATTAAAGAATTAGTAGAAAGAACAAACAAAATTCTACAAAAATTAATGAAAGCTAGATTTAAATTGAGCTCTCAAAAATGTCCAGTGAAAAGAGAAGAAATACAAATTCTTAAACATATATTGTCTGCAAATGGAATGAAGCCTAATGCAGAGAAGGTTATTGGTATAGAGAACTTAGCTAAACCAAAAACAATCAAAGAACTTCAGTGTATTCTTGGCCTGTTGGGATATTTCTGGAAATTCATCAAACACTTTGCATCCATAGCAGCTCCACTTTATCAGTTACTAAAAATGGAACAATGGAAATGGACTGATCAAGATGATTTAGCGGTAGAAATCCTTAAAAAACAACATCTTGAGTCTCCAATCCTTATTCCAATGATGATTGGGTTGAGCCATTTTTACCCCAGATTTTTTTACTCTTCTCTAAGTTAGTACTCAAGAACTACTACATCTGTATTGCACAATATTCAAGCACAAAAACTAGAGTTTAGTAGTGTTATTTCACTATAACAAAGAGATTTAAATTATAGTGCGATGTTCTACATTGAACTATTACTCAGTCAAAACAGCAACAGTTTTTTTTATAATTTTTAACCAACCTCAAATAAGATAAATTCTAAAGATTAATAGTGTTATTTTTTTCTTCAACTATAGCAATGAGATATTAATTTTAGCAAATAATAATGGTATTTTCAAGGTTTCTCCATTCTAAGAAATAATCGGCTGTTGATATCAAGAGCTGTTGTTTCTGTTGTCAAGGAAACTTAAGTATTTTATTAAATATACACAATTATTTTATTACTACTAGTTTTTTGATCGAAAGATCTTAACCATAAAAACTCTTTATACACTCCGATGCAAAAGCACGGAGTGTATAAGTGACAAAACACAAATATAATGTATATTGAGCCTGAATACTCTTTAATAGAATTTAATTGAATTTGCCAAATTGAATTAAATATCCAATTTCTAATAGAAAATTTTTAAAAGCGCTGTGGTTAGTAGCAGTCGTTTTCGTGTGTAATGACTTGCATACGAGATCGAATGCTACAATCCTCAGTTCATTTACATGGAAATATTTTAGAAAATTTTTTTTAATGCTAAGTAAAATCTACACCAATAATTCAACAATAAACATGCAATGAAAGTACTTTCGAAGTACTTCCATCTAGTTTTATATTTATAAAACTTAAACAACTCTTATAGAATCCAGTAGGTTGGGTACTATGATTTTAATAAATTTAAAATTCTTTTTTCATGAATGTAAATGTCAGCAATATTTCTAAAGTCTAAAAACAACAGCAAATTCAGCATAAAATAATAAATATGTGGGATTTAAAACTCAAGATTTAATTAAGAATGAAAATATTAATCACATCTAATCTAGCATTGACAAAAATACGTTCTTATCTTCAAATCAGTTTAAAAAAATAAGTTGGTGGAAAATGTATTAAACTTCCAAAAGTAAGTCCATCTTTATTATTTACTATTTTTTTATTTTTATTTGAAATTGAAATTGAAAACTTTGAAAGTTTTAATTATCAATGTGTTATATTACTATAATTCATTAATTAATTTTGATTTATAGACAGTCAGAAAGATGCAGACCAGCGTGATATCATACTGGGTAGGAACGCTATGGATCGCAGCCAACAGTATAAGGAAGCGTTAATTGACCTCAGTAAGAAACATATGGCAGAGGCCATTGAACGGACTGCGGGTGGATCCTAAGGTGTCAAACTTCGCACACGGAAAGGTAAATTTTGATTAAGCAATACACGTAGGGTAAAAAATTTTTTTCTGAATTCATTTTTCTGATCTTACTTTAATTGGTTTTTTTTTCATTATAGGCACACCCAAGGTAAAAAAAACTTCCTGTGAAAAACTCCATGCAAGGAAAATTATCGCCAAGAAGCGAAAACTCGCTCTCGAAGAGTCTGAAGATAAATATTTTACTTCCATATTTGTAATTTTAAAATAATGACATTTCTGCTTAGTCAGCATTTTAAGCAAATATTTATTTGGAAAGATAATCTTTCTATTTTTGTTGCAAAATCCTCAGATAATGACTCTTACAAACCAACGAATGTGGATGATAAAAAAGATGATGATGACATCGAAGATGAAGAGTACATTGATGATGATGTGGAAGAGATTCCAGTTCCTCCATTAAAGGAGAAAAAAGTCAAGGGAGGGATTAAGAAGTCTTCCGCTGTGCGCAATTTGAAGCAAGCATTTGAAGGAGCCGATGGTATTGTCTTGAATTTGTCCGACATGCCTGATCTGACTGGAAAACAACGAAAGTTTTTTCGCTGCATTTTAGGAGAAAAGTGGGAGGTCAGGATCGATCATGAATGGAATGCAAATCTAGTATCGTTTTGGAATTGGACGGATGGCACTTCCGAGTGGAAGAATGGGTCCACATTAAAAGTGTCATTCATCCCAAAGCTAACCACAGCACTGAAATCTGCTGCTGACTACATGGGCTATTAGAATTATTGTTTATTTATTAATTTATTAATTGCGACTGTAAGTTAGTAAATTGAAAACTTTCCAAATTACAACTGTGCATTAATAAATGACAACCACATCCAAAAATTTCATTCATGAGTTCAGTTTTTATAATTATAATTACAATTTTAATTTCTTAATTGGCGTTTATCTTGTGTTATCTTATTCTTGTTTTGTCTAGTTACACTTTCGGAAAACATTTTGAAAGTTTGGAATCACTAATTGGATTGAATCTACACTAACCCATAGTTCTAAGCTCTAAATTCAGCTGTCCAAATAGTTCACAATTTAGTCACTTAGTGGTGCCAGAAGAGTGTCTATTCTGTAAATTCTCTACTGCAACACATTAGGGAGGCAAGATAGGTTAATAATTGTTTTTGACATTGTACGTTAAATTTGTATTTGAATTTTTATGCATAGGCATCATCTTATGATTGTTAGTATTTGGAAGCATTTCTACATAGCAATAAATTTTCTGAGAATTCCGGTGCAGTTGACTACAAGCACCTCAATAGACATAAGGTACTTGCAAAAACTGAAGTAACAATAGAAATTTATGTTTCGCAATACACACACAAAAAAAAGATCACTTCCTATTTAGATAATAGATCCACAACCAATTGTTTCCAATTTTGAAGTATTCCTTACCGAAAATGAGTTTACTGAAACACCCATGGAAGTGGACTATAAACATTTATGTGAGAATCCGCTTTTCCTGGAATACAAAGCTCCGATTATGAGAAAAATAATTGTTCAAGTGAGTATTGAATTAAGTTCCAGATGAACGATATATATCAGAAAGTTTATTATTTCATTTTTAGTGGTATAAGTGCAAAAATTGTTCACTAAAGTGTTCCCAATTTGATGTATTCAAAGCTCATATGAGCGATTGAAGAATTTTGCAACAAAACTCCAAATCACACAGTACGATTCACTTAGCTTCTGCCAACCCATTTAAATAAATTAAAGAGTTCAAAAGCTCGGTCAGGACATATCGCTGTTAATTGGAGTCAAATGACGAGCCATTAGAAAATTTTTTGGATGATTTGAAACCAAGTGTACAAAACGTTATAAAAATTTCTCTAAGCGTACTCTTGGTTATAAAATCTCAACTTAGTGTGTTCGTGACTTTCCAAAGGTTCCTCTTTCGCAACAAAGATAACAAAGTGTATGAGTACCAAACTAAACCATTCAATTCTCATATGCTGATGTGCCTCAATGCTCAATCATTTTACAGCTTATATCAGAAATGGTCTGAAAAGATAATTCACACTGTTCAAATTTTTGAAAAATATGGATCAGGTTGGGAATTTCTTACTGTCACTGGAACTGACATTCGCATTGGCTTGTTTCGTCCACAGCGCGGTGGTTGTCAGAGTCTTCTACCCTTCAGACTGAAAAACAAAAAAGCATTAGTCAATGTAATTAGTGGAGATCAAATGTGTTTCAAATGGGCTTGTCTAGCGAAATTTCATCACGCGGATTTGAAAAAACGAGGCGTCAAGAACACAAACCGAAAAGTGTACTACAGACAATTTGAAAGTTTCTACTGCTTTTCTTGTATTTCTTATCCAGTTGAAATAAGTGATATCCCCATCTTTGAGGTTGCAAACTCGTTAGCAATTAACGTTTTTAACTTTAATGACGACGATGGAGTTTTCCCAGTGTACATATCACATAACATAACTATAACTTGAATTATAATTTCTTGAAGTGCATAACTATACTGCATGCAGACCTGTGAACCTGCTGCTTGTGTGTTATGGGGGGAGTTCACATTTTATTGCCATTTCTGATATTCATAGATTGTAAGGAAAGAACAAAAACCACAGACGTCTTTTTTGCTACAACTGTTTACAAACTTTTCCATTGAGCAAGCCTGATCACAACGGAGGTATGGGGAGATATACTAAGAAAGCATATCGTCAACTGTAATAATTTTAAGTTTCAGAATGTTACAATGCCTCTCAAGTTAGCCAATGGAGATAAACCTACAATACGGTTCACAAATACCGCAAAGCAATTGAAAGCCGGATTTGTTGTTTATTGTGATTTTGAATGTTTAATTATACCTACAAAGAAAAAGACCTCCCCACAATCTGCCTCTTACACGTTGAAGAAAACTATCCACCAACCGTCTGGGTTTGCGTACGTAGTTGTAGATATGAGTGGGAACATTTACAAAAAGAGAGTTTATAGAGGATCTGACTCTATGGATGTGTTCCTGAGCTAATTGGAAGTGATAAAAAACGAAGTATTTGAGATTTATGATAATCCCAAACCTATGACTATTTCGAGCGAAGACCAGAAAACATATGAGTTAGCTACTGAGTGTCAAATTTGTTGCGGACAGTTAAAAGATGACGAAGTTCGAGACCATTGTAGAATCTCAGGTAATTACAGAGGATCTGCCCACATGCAATGCAATTTAGATTTTCATCAAAGCAAGCACTTACCTGTTATTATACACAATTTCCGGGGGTATGACTCGCATCTGATTATTCATGGGTTTAGAAAATTTGGCGAATCAATTCGTGTTACTCCTTCCACATCGGAACGAAATATGTCAATGAAGTTGATGGTATTGTGTTTATAGACAGTTTCCAGTTTATGAACCGAAGTCTAGAATCATTAGTTAACGACCTTTCACAACAACATGACAACCATCATGCGTTTAAGGTACTACACGACCACTTCAATCGTCCTGAGTTTGTAGGATTGTTAAAACAAAAAGGTGTCAAGCTGGAAGAAGTTTAATGAAAAAAGATTACCCAAAAATTACTTGCTTTTTCAATACACTGAGAAATAAAGTGCTTACAGAATCGGCATATAGGCATTCAAAAACTGTTTTTAAAATGTTTGACTGTAAGAACTTGGGTGACTACCACGATCTGTATGTGTTATGCGATACTCTACTGTTAGCAAGTGTGTTCGAGAACTTTTGAACGATGTCACTAAACGCATACAAACTGGATCCTGCGCATTATGTCTCAGTCCCAGAGTTAGCATGAGATGCCGCTCTTAAAATGACAAAGGCAATTCTTGAACAGCTTACAAAAATTGACCAGCATGAATTTTTGGAACTTGGTTATTCATTTTATGTGTATACTATATAATGGAAAAAACCAATAACACGAAGTGTGCTTTCAGGAATGAAAGATGGAGTAACCTTGATTGTGAAGCAATTAGCTGAAGCTTCAAACAAGTATATGCAAGAATACATCCAGGACCCTGAAAGCGACCTCCAAAAATATATAATCAGTTGGGATGTAAATAATCTGTATGGGCAGGTTTGAACAATTGAGCATATTTAAGTTTATGATTATTATTTAATATTTAATGTTTAATATGTAGGCGATGACAATAAAGTTACCAGCATCAAGATTCAGATTTATGAAACGGAAGGAAATTGATAATTTCAATATCGAGGAAGTCAGTGATGATAGCACAGACGGGTTTAGAATTGAATGCGATCTAGAATATGACGCCACATTACACAAATATCATGATGACTATCCATTGGTTCCAACCAAGCTTAGCATAAACAAGCAGCAGCTGAGTGAATACCAGCAGGATTTGCTCGATTCATTAAATATTATTTACATAGGCAACCAGGAAAAACTTATTCCGCACCATGGACCGCGCAAGAATTTTATTGTACATTACAGGTAAATTAATTGTACACTAAACTATTAATGTTTTGCAATTGTTCTATCTATACATTATACCGCAGGTACTTAAAATATTACATTTCCAAGGGGATGAAATTAACAAAGATTCATCGTTTTTTTACGTTTGAACAAGAAGAATGGCTCGCACCCTATATTTTGCTTAACCAAAAAAAACAAAATGGTGCTTCTAATGCATTTGAAGACTCGTTCTTTAAACTTATAAATAATGCCGTGTTCGGAAAAGGTAACTGTGCTAAACGGAATCAAAATTACTAATACATATAATCAACCAAACAATCGGTAATAACTATTTTGTTTAGGAATGGAGAATGTGAGACGTCGAATTCGATTGGTAAACAAGAAAGAACTACGAGGTTAATTTCCAAGCATCAATACCAAACTCATAACATTATAGAAAAATATTTGGTATCATTTCATATGACGTTAGCGCGCGTCACACTAGATAAGCCTATCTACACAGGATTCACTGTGTTGGACGTTTCTAAGCTTTTTATGTATCAGTTTCACATGGATCATGTGCAAAAGAAATATGGTAGTGCAGCGCAGCTTTTGTTTACAGACACTGATAGTCTTACCTACCATTTTCGAACTAAAGATGTCTATAAACATATGCAAGAAGATACACATCTTTTTGATTCCTTTGATTATCCAGAGAACCATTTCGTCAGGAATCTTGACAATAAGAACGTTATTTGTTAACTGAAAGATTAAACAAGGGGTGAACAATTTACAAGTTTATTGGACTGGCACCAAAAGTTTATTGCATGAGCATAGGGCAGCAACAAAAGGAAAAGAAGGCTGCTAAGAGTGTGCCCAAATTTGCTCAAGAAAGCAACTTTCGATACAATAAGTACCGTAATGCTTGGAAAAACAAAATCGTGTTTACCAAACTGTGAATTGTATTAGATCTAAAAAACATGTGCTATATACTGTGGAACAACGGAAATCGATGCTGCATGGGGTCGATTCCAAAAGATGTATTTTAAAGAACGGAGTAGATACTTTGTCCTGAAGGAATGTACTTTTAAATTATCATGAAGGGCTGTAGTAACAAGCTATAATACTAAATTATATTAAAATCTATTTTTAAATACCTTATTTATTATTTAAGTATACTGCATGTTCACTGATAACTTCAGTTAATAATTTTAATAAGTTTTGTTATGCTCAAAGTTAGTTACACATTTCATATAAATTGGCAATCAATTTGTTAAAACTACTTTAGTCTGTAATAAGCTTTCCTTAGCCAAAATGAAACAGAAGTTCATATTTCATCATGACTATTATTATCACACCCTCAAACACCAAATTAGGGAAGGCATACCAGTATTCCACGGAGCAAGCCAAAGGGTGATGGAATAGGTTCTGTATTAGGTAGTTTTGCAAAATAACCACTATGCAATTCCACTAGTCGTGAAGTATATATTCCTTCACGCTAAAGCAGCTGCTATTAGTACATTTTCTGATTTAGCAACTCAGAAAGAACCATTAAAACAAGTTTTTAAAGAAATTCAGCAGGTTTTTTGAAAAATGTTAAAGACGGTTTCGTGAATGATATCAACAACATTTAGTCGAGAGGAAGAGTGACAACTAAGTTCAAACGCAAGAGGACAACGATAAGGGGAAAAGTTAATCCGAAATTAAATAAAAAGACGAATAAGACGAAAAATTCTAAACCACAAAAAGTGGTGAGAGATCGTCGTGACATATTTTCATAATGTCTTTGCTTCACTCACTTTCTAAACCAGCACTTTGTGGGGAGGTTGAAATTTTCTTTATCCCACCCACGGATACCACTGTGGACTATAGCATGTATTGTGAGTGTAGACCAACTGTAAGTGTAGGGGATTCAACTTCAAAAATTGAATTTAAGATTCTTGGGAATACTAGTCGCTATCTTGACCTGTATGACAATTTTCTTTTTTTGAAAGTTCAGGTAAATCTTTTAATAACGCTGAAAAATGTTTTTTGTTGTCTACACATTCAAGCTAACAAATTTTTTAATGTTTTGAACTGTAGGTGCTCACCCGAGACGGTACTAATTTTGTCGAATCATCAAAAACTGGAGTTTGCAATCTATTTATGCATGCATTCTTTTCTCAACTGGATATATACTTCAACTCCCATCTTATATCTATAAGCAACAATGCATATGCATATCGAGCGTGAATCGAAACCCTTCTTACCTACGAAAATAAGTATAAGACTTCACAGAGGACTTGTGCTCTTTTCTACGCAAATACAGATGATGCAGAACCAGGGGCAACAAACACTGGATTTGGTAAGCGTAAAGGTTTCATTGAAAAGTCGAAAACACTGGAGCTTATTATTTAAAAATAAAAGGTATTACTACGAAATAAAAGATAATTTTATTGTGAAGACCTTTTTCGTACTGAACT
>NIPM01000628.1:0-83218 GCA_002738285.1 Holacanthella duospinosa
GTTCCATAGATAGTATTACTTTGATGAGGCCAGCAATCCCTGATGCCGCTTCGGTATGCCCTAAGTTGACTTTCGCAGTACCCAAGTACAGTGGCGAAGTGGATGACCTCACTTGTCCAAAAACTGTATTAAGGGCGTTGACCTCTATTGGATCCCCGAGTGCTGTTCCGGATCCATGAGTCTCAATAAAATCAATGTCACTTGGTTCCAAATGAGCATCGGCTAAAGCGGATCGTAAGAGCTTCTCCTGTGATACACCATTCGGCTGAGTAAATCCACTCGTGCTGCCATCTTGGTTTGACGCAGAACCCAAAATTGTGGCAATGATGTTGTCCCGATCCCTAAGAGCGTCGGAGAGACGTTTCATCACAACAACACCTACACCATCACCTCGGACGAATCCGTCAGCTGATTGGTCAAAAGTGTTACAGCGACCGCTTTTAGAAAGCATTCCAGTAGCAGAGAGGTAGAGAGTGTTCTGAGGAGAAAGTATTATGTTGGTTCCACCCACAACAGCCATGTTCGATTCTCTGGATCGAAGGCTATTGACCCCTAAGTGGACAGAGACGAGGGAAGAGGAACATGCTGTGTCAATGGTTACCGAAGGGCTNCGAAGGCTATTGACCCCTAAGTGGACAGAGACGAGGGAAGAGGAACATGCTGTGTCAATGGTTACCGAAGGGCTTTCCAGACCTAAAATTGAATTATTACAAAGATAAAGTAAAAAGTGCGTTGTGAAACCTGTTGTAAATTTTTGTCATTTTGATAACTACATTTTTGATAGCCTCGCTCCCCACCCCAGCTGGTTTTTGAATAAATAAGACTCTTTATTTCACTCTTTCTCCGGCGAACAGTATCTCCTAGTCAGGGTTGGACCAACCAGATCTAATTGACCTATAGATCTGGAAGTCTAAAGATGCATCCAGTGGACAATCTGGACTTTAATTATTTTTAAATAAAAATAGGGCACAAATGGTTTATAGTATCTACAGATTATTTCAATTTTATTGTCACTGCACTGCGTTTCACATTTGTTTAATTAAAAAGTTGTTATTTAATGTAGTAAAAGTTCTAAAATTCATTTCCTGTAAAAAATTTGAAAACGAGGTTAACTGAAATGTGTGGTGTACTTAGTTAAAATTGTTCCAACGAGAGGAAATGATGAAAATACAGGTGATGTAGGATACAACGTTAAAAATTAGAAATTTGTTAGCATATTTTCTCTTTGTTATAAAAATTGTCCCAGTCATTCAGATCAAGAAGTCAGACCAGCAGCTGAACGAACGTGTATCGTCTACCTAAAACACCAACCATGCTTCAAGTGAACCAAACCCAAATGGTATGAGTGTAGCCGTATATTGTTAAATTTTTCATGCGTCAGCCTCCTCACAGGCTTTGGCTTCCGTGTGGCTTTCTCATTTGCTTCTGGTTCGACTTTCGCACTTGCATATGCTTCGGCATGAATATCTTATGCTTATTATTACGCTTCGGTAATATTAAATCGTTAAAGCTATAAGTTGTTCAAGCGGAAACTGTACAATGGTGAGGAATATCTAAATAGAACCTTACCTCTAGAATTTGTTTATTCTGCAGGATTCGGAAATTGATAATTCCTTATTACTCTCGCGTTTGCTATAACTATCAATAAGTAGGAGGCTCATTCCATAGAAATTGTGTGGATTTATTTCCATAACGGGTCTTGAACCATAGAAAGTTGTATCCGTTGTCATCTTAAGATNATAGAAATTGTGTGGATTTATTTCCATAACGGGTCTTGAACCATAGAAAGTTGTATCCGTTGTCATCTTAAGACGTATCAACAAGGTTAACGTTAAAGTAAAAATGTTACGCTAAAGTAAAAAGCCAAAATTGGTCAAATACATAAACAAATGTTTTACTTTACAAATTGTATACACAAAGAATTTTTGGATTGNTGTATCAACAAGGTTAACGTTAAAGTAAAAATGCTACGCTAAAGTAAAAGCCAAAATTGGTCAAATACATAAACAAATGTTTTACTTTACAAATTGTATACACAAAGAATTTTTGGATTGAAACTAAATTCTGAATTCCGACTAAACATTGAAAATCGGGAGAGTCTTGGAGATAGTTCACAAGCTACGATTGTTACTGTAAAAGTCAGTATAATTTAATTCCACCTGAGCATAATACCTTCCTAAATCCTTCTCATTGAACTCAAAATTATTCACAAATGAGCGAGTGTGTGCAAGATTTCTCGGACATTCTACTCGTCGATAGAAAACATGGTTTCTGTAACACCGCGTATTCGTTCCTGGCTACGTTAGCAGTTATGAGAAAGGAACAAGCGCCGCGTAGTGATATTAACATTTTTTTATATTTCATTTTGAAGCAGATTTTTCATTTTGAAGCAGGTTCCAAAAGTATTTTCGTCCCCCTTCAAATAATATGTTTTTGTGCTTGAAAAAAGTGAGATGTTAAGTAATTCTGAAAGAAATTTTACACACGAGCTGACGTCTGACTAGANGATTTTTCATTTTGAAGCAGGTTCCAAAAGTATTTTCGTCCCCCTTCAAATAATTTTTTTTGTGCTTGAAAAAAGTGAGATGTTAAGTAATTCTGAAAGAAATTTTACACACGAGCTGACGTCTGACTAGAAAAATATCTCTACTTTTCAAATTTCAAGCTTGTACTCTCCAGTGTATTGGGCTCACACGGATGTATTTCATAAAATTATAAACAGAAATAAATAGAGAACACAGCAATATCAAGTTCTACACGCGAAAACTTTTTTTTTTCACATTTAAACTACACAGGACCAATACGGCTAGGCAATAGTTGTATAGGCTTAAACTGTAGAATAAGCAAAATGCCAATAAAAATTAGCATGCCCAACGATTAGTTTAATTGCATGTAGTATCAGTGAAACGAAATCGCGTATGACTTGCAGGGTTACCCGAAAAGAAGTTGACCTATTGCCACACGTAGAAGATGCGGTGACCGATCAATAGCGTCGCTTATCTTAAATGTCAATGTGTTATCCCTATGATAAATAGTTGCTAACCTAGAAAGTATGAGAGCCGTCCAGAGGTGGTACCTCCAGCGGCACCTGTAGGAACAAATGCGTTGAAGCCTCCTGTCTCTCCTGATAACACATGAGCTTGGGAAATGAGCTGCACAAAATCATTAGATGTTTGACCTATAAATACACATGTCTTTGAGCCACGGAGTGACGCCGGCTCGATTCCACCTCGTTCCAGAGCTTCCCAGGTTACTTCTAACAAAATTCTCTGTTGCGGATCCATAAAACTAGCTTCTCTTGGTGAGATTCCGAAAAACTCTGCGTCAAAGTCAAATTCGTTAGCAAGCCATCCACCAGTTCGTGTGTACATCTTCCCAGGTGTCCCAGGTTGAGGGTGGTAATAGTCTTCAATGAGCCATCTTCTCTCCGGCACTTCACTTACTACTTCTTCTGCACCAATCAAAACACTCCAATAGCTTTCTGGGTCTATCACAGCTCCACCAAAACGACAACTAAGACCCACAATCGCAATTTGCTCTTTGATTGATGAGTTATCGACTCCAACAACATTACTGCCATTGACCTCAAACTCAAGGTTTTTAATCTTTCTATACGATTTGGCACTAAAGTTTAACTTAGAATTGAGGTAAGCGTACAAAGATTTAAGATTGGGGTAGTCAAAAATAATCGTTGGTGGTAACGAAACACTTGTGCCAACATAACTTTGGAGCATATTTCGTATCTCAATAGCCAAGAGTGAGTCTACGCCAATCGTTGCAAAACCATCTGTTGGGGGAATATCTTCAAGTCGGACACCAATTGCTTTAGCTACAATTTGTCCAACTTTGTCTTCAAAATCGAAAAATTTCGACAAATTTGGCATGCCTCCATCTTCAGCCAGGCATAGATTCAAAGGAAAAAGTTTTAAAATTTCACTAAGCCATGGGTCCTTCCGCGGAAAGTTTTCAAAGTATGTGGACCAACGTATCGGTGAAATTGAAATATTCGCACCATCAAAATTGATTATTTGGTCAAATGCTCTCCAAGCTTCGTCAGGTGTAATAGGAATGAGTCCAAGCTTATTGTTGGCTCGAATACTTGCTGTCACAGAATCGATTTGAGTCCAGAGTCCCCAATTGATGCTGATGGCTGGAAGGCCCATATTCTGACGGTAGACTGCCAACGAATCGAGAAAACTGTTTGCGCCCGCATGGTTGCTCTGTCCCCCTGGACCAATCTGAGCAGCCACGGAAGAAAATAATACAAAGTGGTCGAGGTTTAGTTCCAACGTTAAAGAATGGAGATTCCAAGCCCCTTGTACTTTTGCGTTGAATACTGGCTCCCACTTTTCCCAACTCTGATTGAGGAATGTACCGTCATTTATCACACCCGCCAAGTGAAAAATTCCACCCAGTGGAAATGGTCCTTCAGAAATACGTATAAATAAAGTCGTCAGAGTGGTTCTGTCAGCAACGTCGCCTGTGATGACTTGTATGTTGACTCCAGACTCTCTTAGTTCAGTTAACCACGGTTGATCTATAATGGAATGACCCAATCATCATTCAATTTAAAACGAGCGGATGAAAATTCGCAAATAAATTATAAATGTAATATAAATTATTAATTGTAATATAAATTATAAATCGGAAATTGAAAACGAAATAAAAATCTAAGTTACACCACATTTGACCCAAATTTTACCTGTGACTGGATGTCGACTGATGGTTACAAAATTCCGAGCACCTTGCTTGGTCATCCAATGAATGAGGCTGAGCCCAATTTCTCCTAGTCCACCAGTAATCAAGTATGTTTTCGTTGTGAAAAATGTATAGTCTGACTCAGGAAAAGGGATCGTGGTAGGTTCAAAGCGAAGAACCTGTCGAGAGTTTCTCGTGATTTTGATTTCCAACTCTTCGTCACAGCACTGAAGCTCTTGCACCAAACGACTACAGCAATGTAGAGAATCGTCATCGACGTCGATTGCTCGCAGTTGCAACTCAGGAACTTCTCGATGAAACGATCTGCGCATGCCCCAAAGTGGAGATTCAAAAAGACAGAATTGATTTCTACCACTGTACGTAACAAACGTTAGATGATTTTCAATCTTTAGTTCTAGTATCACAATAGACTGGACTAATGCAATATATTCTATAATAGCTTTCTTTGCGCATGAGCACAAATCCGACGATTCGTCAGACGGGATGTAAACTATTTCTTTGATAGTTGATGTTCTATGTTTCAGAAGTAATTCAAATGCTTTTAGCATTTCCTCTTTTTCTAAAATAGAATTATCTGAAGTATCAAGCACAAGAACTGGATTTTTTATTGCTGCACAGATTCTAGCTTTGAGTCTACCAAAGTTTGAGTTCTTTGCGGGACCAATAAGAACCCATGGTGAAAGAAGTGTATCTACTGCTCGAGTGCGCCCAAAAATCACTGTGTTATTCATAGTGATGGCATATGATTCAGCATAGGTATTTTCAGAGTATAGCTCCAACCATTGGTTAGTTGAGAGAAGGGGGTATGCCGAGTCGTTCCTCAACTCGTCACGGCCATTGAATCGCCACCAACCTTCTAAAAAGCCAAACGTGATGTCCGCTGCAATATTCGGTTTTGTATTTTCACATAAAATTAACATGCCACCTGGTCGGAGAAGCTCGGAACTGTAATGAAAAGAGGTCCGGAGATGCTCGGTTGCATGTAGGACGTTACTGGCAAGTACAATATCAAAAGTCCCAGGTTCGATTCCTTGAGTCCTTGGATCTTTCTCAATGTTGAGAATTTTGTACTTCATAGAGTTGTTATATTTTGAGAATTCATTTTTTGCATTTTTGAGAAAATAATAAGAAATATCTGTGAAGGTGTATGAAAATGGAATATCAAGGCGATGGAGTTCTGTGAGGACCGCACGACTCGTTCCACCAGTCCCGCCGCCAATTTCAAGAATTTGAATTTTATCGCCAAACTTATGCTGCTCTCCGACTAGCTCCGCAACCATTGCGTTTGCAAGTATTGTTTCTGGAAAATCCGTATAAAGTTGAGCAGCATTCACTTCACATCCCGGTGTACCTGGTTTAGGGAACAGGAGATTGATTGGATCGATGCTCCCTTTAAGTACATCAGCTAGACTTTGACCACATTTTTCAACCAGAACCAACTGCGTCGCTTTCTCCAGCTTCGCTCTTATATCTTCCATCTTTTTAAGAAGATTGTCTCTGTCAGTTACAAAAAGTGTATCCACAAACACGCCATCTGTCAACGAGTCTTTAGAGAATACACCTCTTTGTATCAACTTTTCACATAGGTGATGAAAAAGACAGAGTTGTGGTGGGGAAATATGAAACATATGAATCAAGTCATCAACTGATGTCAATTTTTTTAAATTTTGTTCATTTACAGCTAATTGCACAAACGCCTGAATAACATAACAAAATGCCAATTCTTCTATCCAAACAGAACTTTCTTCATAGGATTTTAATTTAGCCCATGTTGAATGCGCACTAAGCTTTAAACTTAATTTCTCATAAGTGAGTTGAAGAGACTTGATTTTATTCGCCGGAACTTGCGCTGCGAATACGCAGGTCAAAAGACCATCAACAACACCCATTGGTTCATAGTCTGCCAATATCAACTCCTTTCTCCAATCATCTTCTGATAAGAGAGCATATGTCAACCGCCTCTCATCTTCCCCTAAAAACCTCCACCAGTCATCCAGAAGACCATAAGTAATATCTGTTGAAATGTCTTGTGTAGTTTTTTCAGATATGAAAAGCACACCACCAGGACGCAACAGGCTGCGACAATTTGCCAAACTCTGCGATAAACTTTTTGTTGAATACAAGACATTCGCGGTTATAACAACGTCAAACGTCCCAGGCTCCAAATTTTGTTTCTCTGGACTCTTTTCAATGTTAAAAGTACTATATTCAATATTTTTTCCATAAGTAGCAAATTCAGTTTTTGCATTTTTGATAAAAAGTTTGGATACATCTGAGAATACATACGAGTAAGGAATATTGAGTGTAGAGAGCATGCGTAAGATAACTCGTGTCGTCCCTCCTGTGCCACCACCCACTTCACAAATTCGTAATATTCTTTCGCTGCGGAATGACGCAGAGAGGACTAAGGTTTTTAGAGCATCCGCTAAAATCTCATTGGCTAACAAAATTTCAGGTGATATAGCAGTATATTTTGTAGCACTTGTTTCGTCTTCAACGCTACCTGATGATGGGAAGAGTAGGGAATATGGGTCCAGGTGGCCTTGCAATACGTCTACAACGTGATTCCCACACCGTTTGAGTAATGACAGTAACAGTGTGGCTACTGGAAACGGGAAATCTTTTTGAATATTTTGAAAAATTTGGCCAATTTTAAGTTCTAACTCATGCGCCGATGGTAAAAGTTTTGTCGACAAACTCCACGTATTTGTTCTTACCAATGTCAAATATTCTTTTTCTTGTAGTAGGTGGAGATAATGTGCAAGAATCGTAGAAAAGATTCTATTATTACGTACTTTCATAAATGCTTTGATTTGTTCAAATTCAACGCCGCCGTCTTCTGATAGGTCGCCGAGTAATCTAGCTAATCCTCCTCGGACAAATGATTGCAAAAGAAGATTAAAACTATACTCTTCGAACAATTGGTGAGTGTCTTGCCACTGTAAAAGTGTGCTGTATTTGTCTGACCTTGAAATTAGTTTTGTTTTGATTTCGCTCATGATGATGCCAAGAGATTTGTCTCCGTTTTCTCTTAAATGTTGGACAGTATCAATTTCTTTCCAGACGTTTTTATAAAACCAACCATCCAAATCGGAAGCAGAACTTTTAATGTCGAATTGTAAACGGTCGTCTGAATTTTTTTCAGTGAAATCGCTGGGTGTTGCACTATCATTGTTCGTTTTATTATCGCCAGCCCAACAGCGCACGCGTTGAAAAGTATATGTAGGTAAGCTACATCTTTTCCAATTAGAATTCTCTAATTTTATAAAATCTGGTGTGAGCCCTTTCTCATACAAGGAACCTAAGCACTTCAACAGTGATGACCAATTGGTTTCATTTGGTCTAAGTGTGGGTAAGAGAGTTACTTGATTGTTCAGATATTCAAAATATTCACCAACAAATGGGAGTAGAACCGGTGTTGGACCAACTTCTACAAAAACAGTTAACCCTAGTGCCTTCACTAATTCCATTGCTTCTATGAATCTGACAGGTTTCATTGTATGTTCAACCCAGTGTAACCCGTCTACTAAACCTTTCACTTCTTGCCCTAAAAATGTTGAAATCCAGGTATACTTCGGAAGATTGTAGATTGCCTTTGAGGTCAAATTCATGAGGTCTTCTCTGATTGGTGCAAACAGGCAGGAGTGGTAGGCATGAGAGCTTGATAGAAAAGAGATTCGAATATCCTCCCGCACTAAATCTTTAATATATGATGCAAACTTTTGAAGATGTGCATTAGTTCCCGCGATTACCGTTTGGGTTTGACTGTTGAAAGCTGCAAATTCTAACTTTGTAACCAAATTGGCATCTACTAGCAAATTCTTTACAGTTTTTGCATTGGTACTAATGACCATCATACCACCACCTGGCATAATTTTTGATTCAATTAATTCACTTCTTCCAAGTACTAATTCAAGCGTGTCGGACAAACTCATCACACCAGCGATACAGGCTGCTGCATACTCTCCAAGACTGTGCCCAATCACAACGTCGGGCTCTATACCAAGTGTCAATAGTAGTTTCGCGCAGGCATACTCCATTGTGAAAATAGCCACGTGACTTATCTTTAGAGTGTTCATATCAGTTGCAAGAGAAGGGTTAAAGATGTGGGCTTGGAGTGTATGGTTTCCTAGGCGACCAGCTATTAGTTCGGCGCAGGTGTCAACAATTTTTTGGAAAGTTTTTTGGGATTCATACAATTCCTTCCCCATTGACGAATAAGCACTACCTTGTCCAGTGAACAAAAAAACTGGTCGAGAATTTTTTTGATTGGTAACAATTGTTGTAGGGATTAGTGACTTACTCAACATTGCAATTACATCTTCTTTGGTTCTGGCCACAAATGCCTTTCTAATTGGAAAGTGAAATCTACCACAAAGTGTGGAAGCGGCAATTTGTGAAAAGTCTTCGACTGTTTGTTCCAAGTAGTTTCTGTACTTTTTAACTAAATTTTCAAACGCGCTTGGAGACTGTGCAGAAATTGTCATGAGATAAGCAGATCGAGATGCTGGCTTAATAGGAGATTGAATTTTGTGCAGACTTGTCTGCGGCTCTTCAATAATTACACATACATTTGTGCCACTAAGACCAAATGAATTCAGCATGGCTCTACGCGGATTTGAATCTTCGCGCTGTGTCCATTTTTCTTGTTCAAGTAAAATCCTAAAGAATGATGAATCTGGTATATGTTGATTGAGCATATGAAAATTACGATGCGGAGGAATTGTGCGATGTTCCATAGAGAGTATAACTTTCATTAGTCCTATAATAATAAAATAAAATTTAAATTTCGAGTTGTTATAAACGGCGATCGCATTAAGGCTCAAAATAATACTACAAGAGCTAAATTTGTGCTTAATAAGCTGCCAGAGATAGTTAACGTTCAACAAAAAGCGTTTAAACGTATAAGTATAAGAAAATGTATTCTGCTGTGCAGTTTCAACATTCTGAAAGTGGTATATTCGGTTTGGGGTGAAGTATAGCAGTCTTATGTGGGTTAAAATTCGCCGTTGATAAAAATAAGTTTGTGAATAAAATTTTAGCTAAATTCCAGGTATTCCTTGTTCATCGTATAAACTAAAGATGGAGCAAAGTGGTAGGTGGGAAAAAATCGAAAAGGCAAAAGATATAATTCAAAAAACTTAAATTTAAGGTTTTTAAATGTTGGCAGTACGATGTTGATGACAAAATGTCTCACATATCGATGTCGATGACAGATGGCATCACAGAATCGGGGTTGATGACGAACTGGCTGCGGTAACAATGTAGATGCCATTTGGCAACAGAGGGTGGAAAGAGGTTGTGAGTAGCAAATCCCACACCAGCATTCAAAATGCGATATTGCATATGTTATTAGGCGAAAGCGAAATTCGGATGAGTATGGGAGAGATGTGGGTGGATGGGACGTGGGTGGATGGGATGTGGGAGGGACGGGAGGGATGTGGGGGATGGGATATGAGCGGGAGACATGTGTGGATGGTATATATGCGGGAGAAATGTGTGGTATGGGATATGGGCGGAAGGGATGTGGGCGGGAAGGATTTGGAGTATGGGATATGGGCGAAAGTCGTGAGTGGAGATGGGATGTGAGAAAATGGGGGAAATCATGGAATATGGACGGGAGGGATGTAAGGGACGGGGTATTGGCGGTAGGGATGTGGGGATGGGTGATGGGCTAGAAGGATGAGGAATATGGGATATGAGGGGAAGGGGTGATAGAAGATGGGATGTGGAAAAATGTGAAGAGGGATGGGGTAAAGGAAGGAGGGATGTGGGGAATATCAACGGCAGGGATATGTTGGGATGGGGTCTGGGAGGATGGTATATGGGCGGGAAGGATGTGGGGGATAGGGTTTTTGGCGGGAAGGATGTGGGGGGTGAGAATATGGGTGGGAGGGATGTGAGGGGATCGGATATTGGCGGGAGGGGATATCGGTGCGTTGGATGTGAACGGAATGGACTTGGGACGGGTAAGAGAGATATGTGGGCGGGAGGGACTTGGGGGGTAAGAGAAGGAACGTAGCCAGTATGGATGCTATTAATAAATTGACCTGTGCTTTTTTATGTTGTTGACAGATGGCATCTACATTGTATACTGCAAACGCCTAAAACCAATTTGCCATCGACGCCGTTGTGACGTTATTTAAGAAGGGCCGAATTTTAAGGGTTAAGCAAGTCACCAGGGGATTTGTCAAAATTGAAAAGACTACGGAATAGGTATCTAGAAATAATTTATTATTAAGTAGTACAGACTAATCAACTGTTTAGGTGTAACGATTAAAAGCTGGCCCATACAGTTTGTTAGGTCCATATTGTTCATATAAAAGCTTCGAGAAAACCCTCCTTAACGATGAAGTTTTCGTGAACACTTTTGGCACACTCTAGCTAACAAGATTGCAATAGGTACAAAAATTCCAAATTTGTCCTTTGTTATCCAGTCGCTAATACTTTCTCGTTATAATTCATACATACCGTTATATTTATATGCTCACCTGCAATTCCAGACGAACCTTCAGTATGCCCTATGTTTACTTTGACGCAACCAAGGACCAATGGTTGTGTTCGTTGTCCAAAGACACTACGAAGAGCATTAACCTCAACGGAGTCACCCAACGGTGTTCCACTGCCGTGGCCTTCCACCAGGTCGATGTCATCCGGTTCCAAACCCGCCTGAATGAGAACTTCCCTCATGAGTTTTTCTTGAGCAGTCCCATTTGGTGCAGTAAAGCCACTACTGGCGCCATCTTGGTTTGAAGCAATCCCAACAACAGTAGCAAATATTTTATCACCATTTTCAACAGCCTTGGATAATTTCTTGAGAATGACTACGCCAATACCTTCCCCACGGGCGTAGCCATCAGCTTCATCATCATAACTCTTACAACGACCTTCAGGGGACAGAAATCTTCCTGCACACAAATTAACTGTAGCCCTTGGCGAGAGTATTAAATTACTTCCACCCACAACGGCCATATCGGACTCTCCTCTTTGGAGACTACTTATTGCCAGTTGAAGGGCAACGAGTGATGACGAGCAAGCCGTATCAATACTTATTGAAGTCCCTTCGAGTCCGAAAAAATGAGAAATACGGCCTGAAGCTGTGGCACTCATATTTCCGCTCATCACATAGGCGTTGAAGGTATTTGGATCTCCACTATCTTGGGCTTTCGTGAGAAGCTCATCATAGTCCGTCCCAACGATTCCCAGAAAAACTGATGTTCTGGAACCCCTGAGAGCAGCCGCAGAGATTCCTGCTCTTTCGAATGTTTCCCAAGTGACCTTGAAAAAACATTAATGATAAAATTTGCTATTTCCATAACTATTAAAACTATTAACAAGACCTTACCCTGCTACTAAAACTTAATGTTTAGTCATTGCGACTATATTTACCATTATCGTAATTAGTATGCTTATTACAATGAAGAGAAAGAATGAGTTTTGTTAACCTAAACTGAATTGATAGATAGGTGGAAGATCATTATCATATGGGCAAGGTTACCGGAAGTTAATATTATGAAACATTTTCAGCATTCTCCGATCAATGTTTTACGTCAATAAAGTGTACTAATATTTCCGCTTAAGGTGTGTTTAGCCTTGCGAAACTAAAAACTATACCTCAAGTAAGAGTCTTTGTTGTGGATCCATGAAGTCAGCCTCACGCTCCTTGATACCGAAAAACACATGGTCAAAGTCAGTAACATTTTGAAGCAAGTACGCATGTCGAGTGTACATTTTTGCTGGAGTTTTCATTTCTGCATCATAGAGTTCATCAAAAGACCATCTAGAGGGAGGAATTTCAATTCTTGCTTCTTGACCTTGTACAATTAAATCCCAGTAAGATTCAGGATCTACTGCTGTCCCCCCAAACCTACAACTGAGTCCAATGATAGCGATGGGTTCATCAGTGGAATTTGTACGCCTATTATACTTGACTTCATCGAGACTACTTTTAACACCCAATGTTATACTTTTGTTAATTGAAAGGCCTACTTTTGACTCAATTTGAGTAAAAATGTAATCCGAAAGGAGAGATATGTTTGGGTAATCAAAAAGAGCAGTCGGGGATATCTCAATTCCAAAATTTGTTTGAAGTAAATTACGAATTTCAATAGCAAGGAGTGAGTCGACACCGTGTTGAATGAACCCAACGGTGGAATCAATGAGTTCAATTTCTGTGCCCAAAGCGCTTGCAACAACTTTCACTAGAACCTCTTGTAATTTCTCCTTTTGTTTTGATTCTGACAGGGACTTGAGAGATGATACAAATTCACTAATTGGCTGTTTTGTTTCTAAAGATGGTGCTGCATGAGCGACATTAATTGCTAAATTTAAATCTCCCCACCACGACCTTGTTCTGATTGGTGCTTTTCGAAGATTCCATTCAAAATTAAGCGGCAAAACTGTCAAATCAATCCCTTCATGACACAAAACTTGTTCAAAAGTAGTCCATCCTAATCCACTCCGAACAACGTTTTCGTCTACAAAAATTGTTCTCCGTCCCAATGAATTGAGATAACTTCCTAGTGATATAGCATTTGGGTTAGCCGATATAGTTAAGAATGTTGAGCAATTTATTAGCACAAGTGGTGTATCTGCGCAAGCATCATGAAGTCGTTTCAATTCGCTCAGCTTTTGTCCAAAATCATAATCAGATGTCTCCAATATATAAAGTATTTGATCATACTGCTCGCCTTGGCACATTGAAGAGAAGATATCTTCTCCAATGCTTATTCGACCAATAGGTGTCGCTGTTTCAATTATGTGACTTATTTTCTTACTATTCGCACTTTGCCTCTTGACTGAAGTGTTGAATAGAAAAATATTCGAGCTGGATTTCTGGCCAAAATATTCAACCAATTGGACGGCAATGTCAGAGTAAATGTCGCCAAATATTGCGCATCCTCCGTAGGCAATTTCGCTGGTTGTTGCAGATGTGACATTTTTTACCATCCTTAGATTAAAGTAGGAACTGTCTCTTATGGCACTGAATTCTTCACTTCTTATTTCAATTCTGTCTAAAACTTTCATAAATGAGAAATTTGAGTCGTCCAAGTCGACTCCAAAAAGTGGTAGATCAGGAAACACTAGTTGAGGAGTTTTGACCAATCCCCAAAGAGAACCACCTGAGTGTTGCGATTGTGTAAACCAATTCTCTGTGCTTAAATTTTTTACATTTTGACATGTTTGTGTAAAGAAAACCAATTTCGATTTGTTTGGAAGCGAAGAAAGAGTTTCAGTGAAACTAATAAAGTTATTGTAAATAATTGATTCTGATTCGTTCAAATCCAAGCATCCCACAATGTATAGTCCAATTAATTGAATAGTATTAGAACCAATGAGATGAGAGATTTGGATCCTTGTAGTTTCGACAGATTCGGAACGAATAGTTGCCACTTTGTTGAAATTTTCAATTTCCAGTGAATGTCCTGGAAGCACAAAGATCACTCTCTTCTTATTTTCTGTTAATTCTTTGAGTAAATTTTGTGTTTTGTTGTACTCCGGATGACCCATAACTACAAAAGCTGTTTCTATTGGATGTGGTGCGCTTTGTACAACAATAATCCCAATGCTCCCTAAATCCATTACACCTACGGAAGGGAATCCGCACTGTTTCAAAAGTTCCCTCCATTTCCTCTGCGTTAGCAGTGGGTAGTTGAGGCGCCAAGGGTCAGATCCAATAAATTTCCACCAACCCTCCAAAAGTCCAAATGTTACATCCGCCGCTGCATCTTCGACAATTTTTTCAACCAATAGAATAAAACCATTTGTTTTCAAAAGTTTCTTCACATTTAAAACGGCTTGCTTAATATCTTTGGCTGTATGAATAGCATTAGATGCAAGAATAATATCATAAGCAAATGGTTTGAAGTTTTGCGCCACTGGATCCTCGTCAATGTCAAAAATTTTATATTCTAAAATTCCTCGACCTCCAATCAGTTCACGTTCAGCTTTTCTTAGGAACCAATGAGAAACATCTGTGAATGTATATGTAAAACGTCGATGGGTTGACCTTAAGGTTTCGAGCACATGGGATGTAGTGCCACCTGTACCAGCCCCAATTTCCAAAATGTTGGGCGACCAGCCTATGGGTTGTCGCTTCAAATATTCAATCAGCAAATTTTGAAGTCCAAAATTTGATAGCAAAACTTCCGGAGAGTCTCGGTAGACATCGGATGCTTTAACTGAAGAATCTGGAGCCTCTTCTGGTGGGAATAGTAGTGTAACTGCTGATAATCGGGCAGTAAAAACTTCTGTCAAAGCTTTTCCTGTTCTTTGAATTAATCGAAAAAGTGAATATTTTGCAACTGCGGAATTTTGAATTGCCTGAGTTAATTTGATAATTTCTGCTTCCAGAAATTGAATTACATTTTTTTCTGTTTGAAGATTATTGGTTAGTTGAGTTTTAAATTTGTTCAAGTAATAGGTGATCAAGTGTCGCTGAATATTTGTTATGTTATTCTCTTCAAATAGTTTATCTAATTCCATTGGTCTCCAGTTGCCCCTTTTAAGGATTTCCGCTATTCCACCTTTATGTATTGCAAGAAGAATATAATTTTCAGCCAAATTTTGAAGTAAATGATAGTCTCGTTGCTCCATCCAAAATTGTTCATAACGATCTTCAGTTTTGATATTTTTGGTAATAGAGTTAAGAAAATTGAAGTCAAATTCAATATTTGTATTTAAAGGGAATCTTTTTTTCTTCCATATTGGTTTGTAAATGGTGGCAATAGATGGCACATTTATATTTGAAATTTTTAGTTTCAGTTTTCCAATACCTCCAATTATCTTGCCGTGAGAATTCACAAATTTCATAGTTAACTTTTTTGGACAAACTTCCGTCGATTCAAATTTTTCTTGAATAATTTCTCCCACTAGCCAAATTGACTCATCGGTAGGTACCCACATAAAATAATTGATACTGTGCGGTATGACTTGCGGTTCAAAAAGTGAATGTAAAAGACTGTCCAGTGCACCCGTTAGGCGCACATGAGGAAAGACTTGCAAATAAAATTTGTGACCGTCGATACATAACGTACCTACTCCATCGAGTGAACGTTCAATTATTCCCACCTAAAATTAAAAAAGAGGGTTTTCAACAAAAATATACTTGTGAATTGGAGAAGAATTTCCCCACCGAGCCTTGAAACAGCGATTAACCAAATATTTTGCTTCTGTTGGGGCACGATCCCACATCTAGGGATTTCCGGACCTAAGGCACTACCAACTGTGCTACAGAGCAGATTTGGAAAATGTTGTCTCAAATTCTGACTATATGATGATAACCCACCAGTTATCAGCAGCAAATCTTTATGCTGATGAATGATTCATCATCTGCGCATCCCAACCTTTGGCAGAGAGGGGGAAGACTTAAATCAAACAGTTGTTATTTCACAGTTTCTGAGAATAGCCCATTTTGAACGAGAGATGTAGGAAATTCACAAACCTTGCCAAATTCAGTTGACAATAAATCAGTTTGGGATTATTTCGAAAGGATTAATGAGATATGAAATAGGACTTGTAGGTTGCTGACAGTAAAAATATTTCGAAAAATTCAATTTACATTTGTTGAGTAGGGTGAACCTGTAACAAAGTTGGTTTAAGTTCAAATGATAAAGCTTTCAGTGAAATTTGTTTTATTCGTTCAGAATTTGAATTGATGGGTTAGAAAATTGGGACTACGATAGCTAGAATCAAACTTTAATATTGAGTTTGTTACATGGATTTTGACGTCTTATATTTCAAAAATCTTCTGGTTATAGGTTAGAACCTTATACAGTTCGAGGTTGCAACCTATTTCTTGCGAACTTTTATACACTGACATTATAGTTCTATCTCATTACGTTTAAGTGCACTTCAAAATTTATAAAAGTTTGCTATACGTAAACTATGTATAATAATAACTGTTTATGTTTTTCCGAATACTACATTACTGAATTTATTAAGTTGAATATCTATCCAACCAAAAATTGAAAATGTCGAAGGGTTCATTTAAATCAGTTATTTGCTTATTTAAGGAAATGTTTTATAACCCCCGGATCGTCTTCTTCAAATAATCAACTAGGTTCCATAATCTTTATAAGTTCTTTAAAATCCCATTAAATTTTCTAAAGTTGGGTCAACAATTGTGTCATTTAGCACAAAGTTGTAATACAAATACCAAAAGTATTTACCTGTTTAGGTACTGATAAAATTTGAAATGTATCATTGTTTTGGATATGTGGTGTTCCAATAGCTTGTCCAACTAATTTCCACTTATCTTCTTCATAGATGGAAATGGTGACGATAAATTCTGAAGAGCCTTCGCTTCGAGGCATCACTCTCACTTCCACGTTTACTTCTTTTTCTAAATTTGTATAATTTTGGAAGTCGAACATGATATCCACGAGCTCAACATCCGTCCCAACTTTGTATTTCCTAGCTTCTGCCATCATAACATCCAACATAGTGCCCAAAGATTGCACTTTGTGTATAGTTTGTGAAAAAACTAAAGGCGCAGTCATATGTGCAGAAATTTGTGGTTTGACATGCTTCGGACCGCCTTCAAACTCTTCTGGCCAACAGAGGACACGTTGGAATGGGTAGCTGGGAATATCTATTTTATCATTGTTGTAAGGACTTTCTAGTAATTTGTAGTCAGCATCGTGACCCATCATGTATAGCTGAGACAGTGTTTCAAGAAAAACTGCCCAGTTTGGATCTTTAGCAGTAATACTTGGTAGCCAAACTGTTTCATCAGTATTATAGAATTTGTAAAACACAGGTCGTGGAGCAATTTCTAAGAATATATCCCGGGACTTTGGTAGTACTGTCGAAAAAGTACCAAGAGCATCCATGAATCTGACTGGATACATCAAGTGGTCAACCCAGTATTGAGGGGTAAGGCGATACTGGATTTCACAACCCTTTACACCTATAAATAAAATATTGAAGATGAAATATCAAAACGTCCAATCTCAAGTTGTTTTGGAGTTGCTAGAAACTCGAATATCAATATTCGCCTAATTGCGAAACATCATAACTAAAAAATTTCAACCGATTTGAGTATACCCATTCAAAATATGAGATAAAATAAATTTTGAAAAGGGAAGTAGAAGTGAAAGATTGTGCGCGTAGAAACGAATGTGTGCAAATCTACGAATCTCGAAGAAACGTGGTTTTGCGGTTAAGGGTCCGAGCTTTTCAGACACAATGCAACTAAATTACAAATATATGACATGCCATTGAGATACAAGATTTTGCAAGCATATGTAGCAGATTTTTCTGAATGTTTTATACCAAAATCTTATTTTCGTCAAAAAGTGAGCTTTGATAATTCGATATAAGGCGAATGTTGAGTTACGAACTTTTAGCAAATTAAAAAATACTTGAGATACGAGGTTTTGCTATTTCACCGTAGATATGGAAATATATTGCAAACCAAAAATTTAAAAACAGTAGAAATTTTTTAATTTGTTAGATAGCATTTGTATAATGACCTGAAATATAGCGAACGCGCGGTAGTTCGTAAGAAATGTTGGCCACGTTCAGAATGGATGGTATCAGGTGATCAAATATTTTTGTATGGTACGCATGTTTGGAGTTCGTAATGTGGCATTTTGTGTCGGACTGAGTCAAATGATCTTTCAATATTTTAAGATTATGAAGTGTGCCGCCGACGCTTGTTTGATTAGTTGCTGTAATAGCTACAATCGATAAGTTGAGATAGCCGAACTTTTTAAACAGGTTTTCCACTGTTGCCGTATCAGCTTCAACTGCCATTACAGTACCTGTAGAAATATACAAATTATTAAATTCTAAAATTACAAAATATTCTCAAAATTTGTTGTTGCATACACCGTCAAATTTTGTTAAAAATTTGCAAAATTTTAGTTCAATTTCCACGCAAGAAGTGCAAGATAGAACTTTTTTCAGGCTATATGATACTTATGTTCAAAACTAAAGATTGTCTCAAGTTATGTTGACTCTTTAATATATCTTGAAACCAAACGAGCCAAGGTGAAAACGGGAGAAATTGTTTATATTCCTTGCATTAAGTCCAGTTGACACGTTTTACTGATACTAGCTAGTAATTTTATCATTTCTCGTATAATCCAAATTTAAAAAGCTAAATTGAAATAATTGAATTATGTATTCAAATTCTGAAATAAAACTTGAAAGTTCCATATGATGTTAGATTTCTAACTATCTCACAAGTCGATCTTATGTTTGGATTTATCATACTTTCATTGATACAGACCAAAAGCTAAGGGTGAACCAGTTCCCCAGAAAAGTTGAAGCGTTTTTCCCAAAAATTTTGTCTATAGCATTGGCAATTGTGCCAAAGAGCCTACTTGGAGAACTGTTTCAAACTTTGATTACATGGAGATGATCGACCTGTTATCACCAGCAACTCTTTTTGCGTGATGAGTTATTTTTTTTATAGTTTTGCAATTAAATCTGTGAGGAGATTTGAAAAACTCATTGGGCGTAGGCATCTAAAAAAGTTATTTATCCCTTGCGTCTATGCATCATTATTCCATAAACTTTTTTAGACAAAATTTGGCAAGCCTTTAACATTGTAGTTGGCGATTTTGCAATTTTTGCAAACATGTTTCAGACTTACCTGTAGACTCACTCTCATCGAGTATAGAACTGATGCCATAGACAAGTTCAACGCAGTCCTTTATGTTCATCATCCCAGCAATCAATGCAGCTGTATACTCTCCAAAACTATGACCTAGGACGGCGTCTGGTACAATACCAAGTTGAATCCAAAACATAGCTAGGGCGTACTCAATAGCCATTAGTGATAAAAATCGTACAGTGGTTTTACCCAAGGCTAAAGGATTAGATTCATCAAACATTAAAGTTTGTAATCTTGCGCCAAGGCGGTCACCAACAAGATCAGCTACGACGTCCACACTGGATCGAAAATTTGGATGTGTGTTGTACAACTCTTTCCCCATTCCACTATATTCACTTCCATGAGAACCAAATATGAATATGATTCTCCCACTCTTCAACCTTTGAACCGCCGTGTGTTTAAACTTTGTCAGTTTTTTCAGAGCTTCATGTCTATTTTCGGCTACGATTCCAAAACGACATTCTTTGAAATGAGTTCGTCCTACAGCAGCGGTGAATGCAAAATCACAAAAATCCTTTTCATTTACAATGTTACTGATTCTGACAGCATAAGAAAAAGCTAATTCCGCCATCGCCGAGGGGCATTTGGCCGAAATGAGTAAAAGTTGATGTGATCGCGCCTCTATTACTTTTTCAATTATTTGAGGTTTCGATTCTTGGAGAATGACGTAGGAGTTGGTTCCATTGATTCCAAAAGAGGCTACACCTATATTCCGTTGTCTATCCAATGGGTCCCAGCGTTCAGCCGCTGTAGGCAGCTTAAAAAATGTCTCTTCTGCTAACATTGGGTTGAGTTTTTGAAATGACGCAACTTGTGGGATGGTATTATGCTGGAGCATTAAGAGAGATTTGATTAACCCCGCAACGCCTGCTGCGGCTTCACAGTGGCCAATATTTCCTTTTACAGATCCTGTTTATACAAACGGAATTATTAATGAGAGAATAAACATCTTGCTTTGTGGTCAAATATGCCATTACAATGTCAATCACATAGTAGTGACAATGGGACAGTCACAATTATACCGGATGGATAAAAATGAAGATAGTTATAGTTTGTTTAATGTATGGCAGTTAGATTACTGAATATTTTCTCGGATTTAGTATAAGACAAGCGTCGTTGTTGTTTTTAATTGGCATTAAAAAGAATTAAATAATAGTATTGTAAATTGTTTTTAATACGATTTTCATGCTTGCGGAATAATAAGAACAACCAATCTAGTAAAATGGTTAAAAAAAAAGCTAATCCGTTTAAACTTCATACTGGCAACGTCATTTGTATATATGAAATTTTTGTACTGTTTCTGTATTGGTGCGATAGATTTTCATACTTATTCAATAAAGTTTGTATTCGATTCGGGTTTGTTTAACAGATGAGAATCGAGAATCGTTAAATCGTGATGGGGTTAGTATTAATACATATGACGTTACATGTGTATCTGAGTATGGTATTCTTACGGGTACGAAGAAGCAACCCTCGGGTTAGACTTCCTGATTTTCTATCAAGCTGCAGTCAAGATCTAGATCATATCGTGTCTATTTTGTACCAATATTTTTGTCAATTTAAAGTTACAGAAATCATTTCAAGATAACGTCCGTTTCGCTTCCATTTTCAAAAATAAATTGTGAAACTAAAAATGTATTTTTGGAAATATTTTTTGCGAAAATTAAAAAAAAATTAATTTTTTCAAAAATATTTTTTTACTAAATTGTAATAAAATTTATTTCTTGCATTAACTATTGTACTTTGAAAAGAGAACATTGGGGTAAAAAGAGAATCCAGAGCACATGCTTATTCTTTTTCTTTATCTACTAAATAATATCGGGTAAGGTCACAGATCACCCCGACCGGGTATTCGTCAATTTCACAATTTAGGTGTCCATCTTATGTTTAACTAGCATTGACTTTGCTGGCGAATTAGTTTTGTTTACTTACTAAGTGCTACGGAAAAGGTCACAAGTCACAAGGATCGGCTAGTGCTCAATTTTACAATTTGTGTTTCCATATTAGGTGTACTACCTATTGTACTAGAAATCAATATCTAGACAATATTTGTCAATATTTTTTATCTAATTGAATACTGGGTAAAACTTTCGTTAAATATTTAACGTGAGTGCGTACGGTGCTTTAAATATTGTCACTAAAATGACTGTCAAGTTTTCGAGAAATTCCTATAGATATATCCTTGTTACTATAAGGAATATATACCCCAGATAAATTGCTAGCTTGGTTTTAACTCGCTAAAATAAGTTTTGCTGTGAAAAATCTTTTCTTTTTTTTAAACAATTTTCCATTTCATCATTTCAAAACATTATAAATCATTTGTTTTCTGTTTATCTGGGTTAGCCAAAGGAAGTCAAATTCATGCTTTACGTTGTTCCAGGTTTGGCGTTCAAAAATTAAATTATTAAATTTGTTTAAGATAAATTTATTTTGTAGGTGCAGATCTGTATAGTGATTTCTTTTTTAACTTTACGCAGCAAATCGTGATTTGTCATAATTGCTAATGTTTTTCTTACTAGTAACTGCATGATTCTATTCATTTTTCTCTAAAACGATGCTAGTACCGCATGTCTTCTAACTGGTTATCTCTATCTTATCTCGGTTTCCTTCTTTGGAAATAATAACTACAATTGAGTTCCAAAATTTCTTTGTTGAAATGAACGGTTGTTATATCCGATATTGTTTTGAATGCTTAATAAGAAAAAATCATACCCATGTTTGTGGTGATATAATATATTTTTATACATTAGATTATCTAAATTATCTAATGACTTATTTGTAGAAAGGCACTAGGAATAATGTTCGTTACACAAGTTCAAAGCGTGTAAAAGTAGTTATATTTTGAGTATTTTTCTATTGTGCTTGGTTGCTTACCTAAAGGCAACATTTTAAGAGGAATTCCTCGGAAAACATCTCCAAGCGCCCCTATTTCTATTGGGTCTCCAAGGGCTGTACCAGTACCATGAGCCTCCGCATAATCAATGTCTTTTGGCTGCAGTGACGCAGCCGCAAGAGCTGTCCTGATCAACCGTTCTTGGGCCACCCGATTTGGAACCGTTAGCCCACTACTAAATCCATCTTGATTTACAGCACTTCCCACCAATGTTCCATAAATTTTATTTCCATCTGCTAGCGCTGTTGAAAACTTCTTCAAAATGAGTATTCCAACACCTTCCCCACGCCCAAAACCATCTGCTCGTGCATCAAATGGTTTACACCGTCCATCTGCTGAGAGAAGGCCTGTTGCTGCATAGAGACTCATAACACGTGGGCTGAGAATGAGGTTTACACCACCAGTAATCGCCATTTCCAATTCTCCAGATAGGATACTCTGCATACCCAAATGTGTTGCCACAAGTGACGACGAACAGGCCGTATCCACAGTAAGCACTGTTCCTTCAATTTGATAAAAATAAGCGGCTCTGGCAGCAATGGAACTAGCGATTGAGCCTGTCCCGATGAAGACATTGTGCGATGCATCATTGCCACTAGCTATAGATTGGTGTGCCAGCTCAGCAAAGTCAGTTGTTGAAGTTCCAAGAAAAATGCCAGTTCGTTTCCCTCGGATATATTCAATTGGAATAGCACCTGACTCAGCAGCTTCATAAATAACTTCCAATACAAGACGTTGTTGAGGATCAATATAACTGGCTTCTTTTTTTGACAAGCCAAAGAATGCTGCATCAAATGAAAATACGTCGGGGATGCAACTGATAGCATTGGTGTAAATTTTTTCAGGTGTGCCCATTCTTGGGTGATAAAATTTTGTAACATCCCATCGATTTGGTGGAATTTGACTCGCTGTAATTTTTCCAGCAGCAATGACTTCCCAAAATTTTTGAGAGTTTGACGCGTTACCACCAAAACGACAACTGAAACCAATAATAGCTATTGGTTCGTGGGATGCTCCAAGCGTCCGTTGATCTATACTTCCTTCACAAAAATTATTTGGAAAGATAAGTTGAACAATGTATTTTGACAACACAGAAACACACGGATGGTCAAACAGTAAAGTCCGAGACAGCGGATATTTCTTGCCAATGAGTTGTTGTATGGATCGTTGAATTTCTATTATACCCAATGAATCCAAACCTATTTCAGTAAACCCCTCATCTGGGTCTATATACTCTAATTGAAGCTGGGTTAACAAGAATCGTTCAATTACTTTTTCAATTTCACCAACTCTTTCTCTTGGCGATAAACGACTTAATTCTTGTATAAATGTTGATTCCTCGGGAGTGGAATTAGGATCCACTACTTGAAACTCTTTTGATATTTCTACGAACCAATTCTCAAGGTTCTTTTGTTGACCAAAGTAACTAATCCAATCAAAACTAGATACCATAATATGAGCTGGCGTTGAATCTCGCAGGAGTATCTCAAGGCACCCAAGTGCACTCGATGATGAAACTTCTACTAGACCAGACATTTTTTTAGTGAGAGTTAATTGGGGTGAAATCTTGTTCATCATATTTTCCCATAAACCCCAGTTGACACTCATGGCGGGAAGATTTACACTTCGACGATAAGCAGCAAACGAATCGAGGAATGCGTTAGCACCTGCGTAGTTACCCTGTCCACTTACACAAATTTGGGCAGAAACGGAAGAAAAAATCACAAACTGACTGAGTTGGAGATGTCGGGTTAACAAATGAAGATTCCAAGCACCCGAAATTTTTGGATGAAAAACATGATCGAATTTATCCCAACTTTGATTTAGCAGCGTAGAATCTTCTAAAACCGAAGCTAAGTGAAAAATTCCAGTTAAAGTCGGCCAATCATCGTTATTAAGTTGTTGAAATCCATCTACCAACTCTTCATAATTTCCTACATCAATTTTGAAGTATTGAAGTCTAGTTGAAAGTTTTAAGCTTGCCTGTTGTAACTGAGACAAACTATACCTATCATTTGAGTCTGGTATCGAGCGTCCAAAAATGGCCACATTTTTTGCACCTTTTTGTAATAACCATTCAATAAGATGAAAACCAATTTTTCCTGACCCACCAGTTACCAAATAGGTTCCATCTTTTATAAATTGGTATTCTAAATTATTGAGTAATTTCATTTTTTTTGCTATTAGTCGGGAAACGTATGTCTTCGATCCTCTTGAAGCAATGCGCAACTCGGATTCTTCAGTTGTGTTTGAAATCTGGATTATTGTTTCAACCTGCGAATTACTATTGGCACCTAATTCAAAGTCGACACCAACTATTCTCAAGTGTGGATATTCACCACGAAAACTATTAGCCATTCCCCAAAGTGGTGCACCAATAGGACTCAATTTCTCCACCATAGTTACAGCCCAAACGCTACTAGTGGTAAACCATAAAGTGGGCGATGGTTTTAGATCCAAAATAATAATAGCTTGCACTAAATAAAGGAATCCGGACACAAGAGTTTTATGATACTCGTTAAGTTTAATTGCCGAAAGTTCAGCACTGAGATCATTAGTGGTTGTCTTTTCGTTGTGCGCAGCTGTATTCTTCATCCAACTGTCATTTCCCAAGTAGACAATTTCAAAATTTGGAACATTTGTTGCAAGAGTTGAGAGAAGACTTTTAAAAGCCTCAAGTGTGTTAAGTTCTTCTCGATGGTAATACCAAATATTCGGCTTTGAAATCAATGTTGAAATTTTCTGTTCAGGTGTTCCTATTACCAATAAATGGGAAACTTTTGTATTTCTTGTGAATTCTTCATTTTCACGCCAAATTTTCTCATAGAACAAGTTGCCATAACCAGTAGTTTCGAGAAGCTTGTCCATGCTAGTTGTTGCAATTGGACAAAACTCCAGTTTTACAATATGAAGGAGAAGTTCACTGTTAGGAACTGAATAAACTGAAATATTTGAACTGATGTTATTTTCTGAAAGTTGTGAAGATGACTGGTGAGAAAGTACAGTGAATTTAGTGTAGCTAGTGAGGGAGGACTGGAAAGTACGGACTGATTCGGCCCCCACAGGAATAAACATCGTTGTATTTTCTTTTAGACCAAGCACTGTACCAGCTATTGAAGCCTAGAATTAGATATTGCAAAATTGAGAAGAATACTCACTTACATCAATACTATCATACTTTTAGTCAACAATACAAAAATTTGATATAAGTTTTGTCTAGGCCTACTTCCACTTTACTAATAAATGATAATTAAAACCAACCTGCAGGAACGCGGCGAATTGAAATATGATATTTAGCTTTAAATATCAACAATTAGCTACATAAATGATGAGTAGTAATTATTGACGATTTGTTTTGAAGTTGATCGTATAGAAAACATATTGGAAAAACAAAGTCGCATGTGCCTTTGAAACATTTCGATTCCACTTTTTATTGAAATGTGAAGGGTCCAGGTAGAAGTCATAAATGCATTTAAACTCTTCTATGAAAATTGATGTGGCAAATTCGACTTTCAATCCGTACAAGTTTGCAAATGCAGTTGGTTGTTAAACCCACATATTCTGAAAGGTTTATCACAATTCGCAGTATTTGTATTAGTGACCTCGTGAGGTCACTAACACTGGTAAATTTTTGCAAGGGTAATAATAATTTACGCATTGCTGGTTAACGTAGTTTCCATCATTCTGCCAAGCTTAATTTGCAACTATATATCACATCGTCGTAAATTACAACAACCTATTAATCTGTTTTAAATACTTTTCCACTATGGCGTTCACACTTCGGCTTAAGTTAATTGTGCATTCAAACAAATTATTTCGTAGGTGAAATGAACTAAATCAACTTCTAATCTAAATTGATTTAGGTAGCTAGTATATACAGTGGAATTTACTAAAGTAAAGCAGAGAAAGGAAAATTTACTCTCATCTTCATATGCTACTTTAGTGCAAAGTAAAAGAAAATTCACCTTTCTCTGCCTTACTTTCATAAATTCCACTGTACATAGACGTTAAATGGTCACCATATCACTTCTTCCGCCAAACTCCAAGACTCCCAGTCAGAACTGACGCAGAGCCACCGATTCTACCAGCAAGATTTTAACTCTAGACTTCGGGAATTGACTGTGGAAGTCATGACTTTGACACCTTTGTTTGTTGGAGTTAACCTTCTATAAGAGTCAGGATCATGACTCCGACACTGGAGTCAAGTAATACGTATTATGGAAAATTTTATAAGACAGCTGAAAAATTTCTTTTTCGCAGTGAAAGTAGATGAGAAAGTAGGATGTTTCCATTATTTTATGTCATAAGCTATCATTTTCATAAGCAGACAAAAGTACATCTGCTATTTCGGATTTAGTTATAAACTGATATTATATACTATTTTGCTTTTAAATTTAATTTTAATATTGGGGAAATGATTAGTTAAAGAAAACGATCAGAAATTATAGTAGATGAAATCATCTATCGTGATCACGAGTCACCAATGTTTTTAATTTGCTTAATTCTGAATTAGGTATCGTATTTTCATTAGCCGACGGGTATCCGGATAATCGGGTTTGTAAAAGATAGAATAAATTAATATTTAATTTATTAAATTAATAAAAAGTATTAATAAAAATATTTTAAATCAAAATTTCAAATTTTTTTTCAAAATTGTGGCAGAATTTAAAAAAAGTTTCCATACTTTTCGCATAATCATTTCTGCTGAGATTCGCACAGCGAATGGAAGTGTTGATGATATACAGAGGGGTTATATAGTGGCCGCCTAGTGATCCTCACACTTCTACCCGCCACCCACGTATATGGGCATCCAAATTCATCGCAATTGATGAGTGAATTAATTATTTAGTAATATTTAATTTAGAAACTGAAACCCTGAGTTCTCAAAATTTTCAAATGCCATTTGGCTGCATCAGTGGATTGGTAGAAGAGGGCCAAGAGAGTGGCCGGCGCGGTCGCCTGATTTGAACCCACTAAATTTTTTTTTGGGGTTACATGAAGTCAACCATATTTAATTCCCTTCGTCCAGTCAGTATGCTGGACCTCAAAATTTGAATTGATACTTTCATTGCAACTGTGACTAATAACCCTCAAATGCTACAGAACGTGAGACAAGCGTTTTCCGCCCGACTAGATCATTGTTTGCGTATGGATGGCGGTAATTTTGAACAAATGATCCATTAGGACAGGTTGGTAAGCTATCAACTTCATAATTCATTGTGGGCATTATTCATTTTCAGCTAATTCAGGCAAGAAATGTTTTGTAAACAGACAGAATCCACTAAGCGTCTACCACAGAAAAGAATTTATGATGCCCACCTGCATGTTTTAAATTTTGGGTGATGAATAAAAGAGTGTGTGAAGTGAGGATCGCTAGGTAGCCACTATTTGACCCCTCTGTATATTAAAATACTGAAAACTCCTTTCGTGAAATCATCCTAAAAAGTTATTATTTATTGAAAATGTTATTTATAAGTCATACATCTTGCTGAGTTGGCAATTTAGTTTGGAATAAGTTGTTTCACAGAATAGAGTAAATTAGATTTGCCGAGCTGTAACAATAATTGTTTTATACTTCGCGTTTACAATCGTCTACAACTATGACCCATCATACATATTATACAGTGAGTCTATTTGAAACATCCCATAAAGAAAAGTCGATACCATGGCGATTCCTATGTTTGGGTTTCCAATTATGTTGAGCGGTCATTATCCTAAATTATCTCTATGTTTCTATTTTCTCCTCTCCGATCAACTTTACTCGAAATGTTCCATTATTTTGTATTTTACATTTTAAACGGTTTTTGCAAATTAATTTTGACACAAAAATACCTTAAGCATTGCATTGGTTAAAATTGTGTATCTCGTGACGTTTGTAATAGATTATTTGCAGAGTACCATAAATGATCATCAAATTTCACTAAAGTTAGTCCATTTCAAAAATAGAAAATTTCAAAAATGGGAGGTTTCAATACTAAATATTATATATAATATTTATATTTGTGCCTTTATATTATATACAGAGAAAAAGATTAAGTCGGAGAACTCCTTCTGTTAACACATTAGCCATGGGCATTATTTACAATTTTTTATTTTATGAGTATAAGTAATGCCCAACGCTGATGAGAGACCCGTTGGCTAAACATGGGGGTAATGTTTCCGACTTAATCTTTCTCTCTGTATATAATATTAATATATATGTGCAATTATATATGTGCAACTATATATATACAATTTGTTCAAATAAGTAGGCGAGAATACGGCATTGGAATTTTTTAAACTCTCACAAATTAGAACTTTACGACACTTTTTAACCTAAACTAATTTTTAAATTAAACTAAACTTTTATAACAACGATTAATTTCGCCTTCTTATTAGAACACACTGTATATATAATATATATATATTAATATTATTATATATAAAAGTTATAATGCAACGCAATAAAAGCATGTGAATCGGTTGTTTCGGTTAAACATGTGAGTAAACAACTTGTTAGAGAGTGCTGAAGTGAATCTATGAGTTTTACGACCACCTCCATTTCAACCACCGACGCACGTCGGTTCATAATCGGAAAGCTTTTAACAATCATTCTAGTTTTGGTAAAATTTTGATAGAATCAATTAGCTAAAATTTAAAACTTTTCTGAACCTATAATTTTTAAATGGAAAATAAAATAAAATTTTATTATCGAACCTGAAAGATATTGTCCAAAATAACAAATTCGTATTCCCATTCTTCCAATTTATTTGAAGTTACTCGATCAACTCGAATTTCTACAAGGGTCTCTTTTTCACCATACCAGATGTCATCGACACATTGAAATGTTCGACCATGTTCTATCCCAATAGTCCTTAGTTTTTCATAATATATGTCCTTTGAGGCACGCACTAAGCGACCTTTCACATCGGCTAATGCTTGGTTTGACAAGGGTTCAGTTTGAACCGTCAGATGCTGTAACCCCAATGGCTTTTCCATTCGACATCCTCCATATGAAACAAATGTACTGGTATTATTTTTCGCACTCAATTGAACGTCCCAATTCCCATTTTCATCTCTTCTCTGAACTGTTTTCATTTGACTCGTTCCACCAACGAGCAACTCAATTAGTGAGTCAACATGGAAATTTCGGATCAAACTCATTTCAGAATTCCGTAAAAGTTCCAAAAAAATTGTTAAAAACCCTGAAGCAGGAAACACAACCCTTGTAATAATTCTATGTTGAGCAAGAAATCCGTCTGGGGCTACCTTGAACTCAGTCTCATGGAAAACTTCATTTATTGAGGTGTTCGGTAGAGGTTGGAGAAACTTTGAAATTTTTTGCTGCTGGTAAAAATTTTGTGTCAACCATCCTCTAACCGTTCTCTCCCAACCCTCGTGTTTTTGCCATGGATAAGTCGGAAGGTCTACCAATTGCCTTCGTTCATCTCCAACAAAAAATGATGAAAATTCTGGGGTAATGCCAAAATTATAAAGTTGTGCCAAACACCCAAAAATGCACTCTCTTCCATTTTTTTCCAAGTTCAGTAGATACATAACATATGGATCTAACGTCGCTCCTTTTCCAAATACAAGTACAACTTCACCATCGAGCGCATATTTTCTAAGTTTGTTAATGTGATCTATCCAGTTTGATTGGTTGAGCCAATTAGTAGAGTTCTGATCATTCATCCAGGTGGAAGTACCCAAATTTTGTATATCATGTTTGTCTGATGTTGGCACACAATTGGCAGATGCTTCACGGCCAGAAAATTTGGAAACATATATATCAAATTCATCCATTACGGTATTTCCAATGGTCAAATTACGTATACCCAAATAACAAATAAATGAAAGGGTTTCACTCAAAGTTATCTTTTCATTTAAAACGCTCGCCACCATTTCTCCAATCCCAATACCACTAATCATGTTTGGACGTACTCCTGTTGCCAACAAGAGTTGTCCAAGCGCATATTCTCCAATAAACCGTCCAAGCAGAAATTCTTCTGATTTATTTTTCTGTATATGATCGAGTAGACACTCACGCGTTGAACCAATAAGAGCAAGGCATTTGTCGACATAAGATGAAAAAATGGAAAATCGAAATAAATCCAGCCAAATGTTTGATGGGAGGAACGACCCTGGGAAAAAGAAATATATTTTTGGCTGAGGAGAGACAACTTTCAAGATTTCCACTTCCCCCATCAAATTTTGAAGCAATTCCTTTTCATTCTCAACTATCCAACTCCTTCGATACTCAAAATGTGTTCTTCCAACTAAACTCGTATAAGCAAAGTCTCCAAAAGACACTTTTTCTTCCCAACTGTTTAAAATATTGACATAATTTTTCCTGATAGCTTCAAAAGCAGAAAGGCATTTTGCCGACATTGCAAACATGTAGGGTAATGAACTCAATTGAGGATTGATGGTGTGTGCAGGAGCTGATGTTACAATAATGGCAACGTTTGTCCCAGATAGTGCAAACGAACTGACGCTTGCGTAAAGCGGAGCTTTTTCAGAATTTGGACGCAAACGAGTTGCATTTTTTGGGATTTTGAATACATCAAGAGGGAAGGGTTCGACATGGTGAGTGAGGGTTTGAAGGTTTCGATGTTGTGGGACCGTCCTGTTTTGAAGACAAAGAAGTGCTTTGATGATTCCGGCCACTCCGGCTGCTGACTCAGTGTGCCCAATATTAACTTTTGAAGTTGTTATAAGGAGCGGGTTTGAGGGAGTACGGTAGTTTGTGAAAACTTGTCGAATTGAATTGAGCTCAATGGCATCTCCAAGCAATGTACCTGTCCCATGAGCTTCAATGAAATCTATATCTGCAGGAGAGAGGTTGGCATCCACAAGTGCTTCTTGAAGTAAGTCAACTTGGGCAGATACCGCTGGGGCTGTGAGACTTGTTCGAATTCCACATTGATTTGTCGATGAACCTGAAAGTTGAAATCACAGTCTTTGCACAAAACCAAATTCAACGCAAAAATTGATTATTATAATTATCAATCTGAGAGTATTGCTCAAGCTCTTTCTCTTCAAAATTTAAGTGACGAATTCCTGGAATTAAAATTTAAGTTTCACTTGAAGTTTACCAAACAGAAAGTTTAGGAGAGTTTAGGCTGAGGGAGTTCGAATCACTACGCCATTATAGCCTGAAACCAATTTTCCACTTTTTGGCTGAATACTTCTTGCCTCTACGAGTTCATACAAAATGGATGCATGCCTATATCGGTGTTTTAACAAAACCTATTCTTCGACTTGATTAAATAATTGTAAGGGTGCGACCAAGAACAACCCACCTCGGAATTGAAGTTTGTTTACAGTGATTATCCCCAAATCACTACTAGCATTACGCCAAAAATTTTTAATAAAATTATTATATGTGCTCATGACCGGAATTCAATGTCGTCTTATTCCTTCCTTTCACTTCGTTGTATAAAATCGAAACTCATTTATTCATTTGATTCTAGAACTTGAACAGAGGAAGTCAGAAGTTAAAATAAGTTTAGTGAGGATTAGTGTTATTTAGTTTATCGGAATTGTCTCAACTTATTATTTGCTACATCACTCCCTTAAATAAATCATTGAGTTGCAACGTATTCACGCACCACATAGGCATTTGGAATATTTTTAGCAAGCTAACTAATATGGCTTTTGAAAAAAATTTTGTCATAAAAATTAACTTACGACCGGTATTTAATTAAGAAATGTGATATGTATACTGATATTTACTCTGAACATATATTGTCGAAAGAGTGTGGCCAAGTGCAGCTTTTGTAGAAAATTTAAGCGAACTTTGAAATTTCACCTAAGCATGCAGTTTCACAATAACCTACCAGTATTCAATATGCTGACACCCTTAAGTGAAGTTCGTGTCAACCGTATATAATTTTAAATCCATTTAATCTTATCTTGCAAGTTTGAATGATATCAAGCAAGACTAGGTTTAGTTGATGCAAATATACTTAACTTTAATTCCGTGACTCTAAAACTAAACGCATAGAAATACTACAATATCTACAAGCACTTTAAAACCTTGTTCTAGTGCAGATTTAGCTTAAAGTTTTGAACATAACGTTCAAACATTAGTAGTTCACAAAATAAATATTATTATAAGGTTGAAAAAACTCACAACTGCCATCTTGTCTTACAGGCAGAATCTTTCTTTTTCAAAATTGAAATCCACTAGACAACCATGCAAAAAATAATTAACTCCGAGGTGGTTTAATCTTCGTCCGAGCGATTGAATTATTAACCTCTAACAGCGAAGCTGGAGGGGTTCATAACATTATTCTGTCCGTCATTCTGTCTGGATGCAATGTCTATCATTAGCTACATCAGTGCTAGTTACAATTCAGTTGACCATATATTTCCAGACGATAATTTTGATTTGTTTTGATCCTAAATTAGCTGTTTCACTACTATTAGACATTATCTAACTGTTGCTCCATGTGTCAGTATTTGCTGCTACTCAGAAGAAACAAGGAGCAGTTATTTTGTACAATTTCATTACTAGGTGCAAACAAGAGTAATCATTTATATCTAAATTACCTATCTAAAGCCTTTTTATCTTAGGCAGCATTAAGTGTTTTTGTTTCTAATTTGTGGTAGAATTTTAGATTGACTCATTGGCAACTGATACTAGCAAATCGAAACACGGAGCATCTTTTTTGCGCGATTTCGTTACTAGGTGCTAGGTCCCTCTACCTAATTAACTCATTTGTAGCCAAAACTACTCAACGTTGATCAATGGGAGATACACTTTCTAAACGGAAATTTAGAGCTGAATCCAACGCAGGCAACCAGAAGGTCGTCGCTATTGAAACAAAAAAGTTGTGACGTAAAACATGGAGTGTCCAACATTTGTTACATATATTTTATTTTAACTATCTATTCATCAACCCATGTTTATATCAATCTACCCATATATCATGTAGCTATCAATTATCTACCCATCTATCTATTTATCTATCTATGAATTCATTGATCCATCTATCTATCCATTTGTCTACCCATTTATCTAACCATCTATACATCTATCTATCCACATATCTTTCTATCTGTCTGTCCATCTATTTAAGCATCTACGCACCCGTTTCAACCTAACTATGAGTATAATTATCAATCTATTTCTTTTATGGTCGCGCTTGCTAAGTGTTGAAGAAAGTTTACAATTGTTAATTGTAACAGTCATTAGGGAAACTAACTGCTCTTTCTAACCACATGTATTTAGGATTAAAGCGGACTGTTATAAAGGGTATTTGCACTTTAAAAGATCACTCTAAAAATCCAAACATCTAAACATTCGCTGATGCCAATTTTTTTTTAGTTTTACATATTTATTAACCTTGTGACTGATGGCTGCTAATTTCCCACAAATTTCTCGGTTCAAGATGCCAACGATATTAGCTGCAGAAGTAGGGGTATTTCCAGATAAGTGATCAGGCCCGCGTTCGTACTTGCCTGCAGTATTTGGAAGACTGGCATGTTAAGATCATGAGATGGGTTGGAAATCAGCAAGTTGCTGAATCAGTTGCATTATACTCATCCCAATAACCGCATCCGAATAAAATAAGTGCAAAATTTATTTTTCGTCAAATTCACAAAAATATCAACAAACAGAACCCTTAATGCAAATATAAGATAGCCAAGGAACCTAATATTGTCATTCGACAACTTCAAATGCCATTTACCATGATATAAGAACAAAATTTCAAAGAAAAACCATTCAATAATGCCTTTCCAATAATCCAACAAACCATCTCTCATCCAAAACAAGACAACGATGGAGAATTCTGAATGAGGGTTATTTGGTGGTCGCATGCTCAAAATCGCATTGGGACTCCACTAAGCATTACTTTTGCTTTAACACTTTGGCGGGGCTGACCCGCCACTTTGAGATTGAGACAGAGATTGCCTCAAAAATTTTGTCTCTGGTGGGATATGATCACACGTCCTGCGTTCTCTGGACCCAACGCATTACTATTTGTGCTACAGAACCGATTGGTGGAATCCTATCCTCAATCTCAATTCAACTACGAAGCTTACCTATGCTTTCCATTAGCACAGCTAATCTCCTACTTCCTGGTGTTTCATTGCTAGGTTAGGAGTCTACTGTCTCATTTATGAGTACAGTAGAGGGGATTGAGTCTTATGCTCAAATCCCCACAATACTTCCAAGGTTTATGAAAACTTCATTACTGGAAACCTAGAAAATTACATCTCAAATTTACCTATCACAAACTTGAACATTGTATACGCTAAGTTTGGAACATTGCATACGCTGTCGGTACATTGATTGGCTGTTGAGTCGTTCCAATCGTCCAAGTCACAACTGCTCAAGTTGACAAGATTACTTCATCGGTGATGTACTGACACAGACTAGAAAATTGTGTCCAAATTGTGCACCTCAAGTGGAGAACAAAGTTTTCATGTACCACGCTTTGGTTTCTTCATACACTTGAAATAAAATCGGCTTCCTGATCCGAAAATTTAAAAGCTTGGACGGGTTGGACCATAACACTCATCTAAGAAATGTGCTTAGAAACCCTTTCGATGGATATTTGCTTAGAAGCAGATTCGATGGATATTTTGTGATTTCATTTAATGAAAAAGCGCGTTTATCAACGAAATCCACGGACATCAAAATGAATTAGGAAATTAGTTCATGAAGGATGGGATGGACCATGTGTCGAAATTGTGGCTAAACCAGTCAACTCATGGAAATGGATGCTGCTGGTTGTCAGGCAAATGCATAGATGTGACAATTAACTGAAAAAAAATCATCCAAAACTTAATTTTCAAACGGGTGTAGGATAGAAGTATTTTAAAGTGCGATAACCCTTGTGAAAGTTTCAAAACAATGTTTATCTCTACATTTACCTTTTACGAATTAGTAACTTAGAATCAGGTTTTGCAATTCCAGATAGTGGTATTTGTGTTTAATTGTTATAGTATTTTCATTTTTAAGTTGTTTTTCAACTTTTGAAATCAATGTTAAATATTCTCGTTTTCTTTAACCTATTTTATATTGCATTTTGCTATTAGGTTGTTTTATATGTGAGGTTAATGCGATAGGCTTTGCCTCGCGTGTAGGGACCAAATATGTAGACTCTTTGCAACCAATCCCAGTTGATGCTTAGAATATAGCAGTAATTATAAATTCTCTTTAAATACAACCTTTTGTTGCTATTCATTAAGAAGATTTCATTTCTTCCAGCAGCATCAGTACATCTGTTAGATTCATTACTAGTCCAAGCATATATTTGTATGTTGCCAACGAAATTCGTCGATCTTACTCTAATCGTTTTCCCGATAATTCCAACTAAACGTTGTGCAAATTCTCTCATAAAGATATAAGGTATCTATAATTTTCAACCAATTGATATTTAATTGATACTCTAAAAAATTTTCTACACTTGTGAATCTCATGTTCACTTCAACTCAAATCAAATCCTTTGATGCTATTGTAAGAATCATTTACTGAGGGATTTGAATCTGCGATGATTTTCAATGTAAGTTTACAATGCGTGTAATACACTACATTAAAATTTCGCATTAAGGCCTCATACTTTTTTTGCGTTTTTATTCAGCAGAAAAGCCGCACACACCAACATTTCCGAATTATTAATCCCAAAATATTCTTAATTTGTTTTCTCAGTTCATGTGGAATTTTTTTTCCAATCTTACTAATTTCAGTCAGTACCTGCATTAATAATTTGAACAACCTTTCGGTAAGAATCGCAGCCGTGTTTCTGGTTCTAGAAGTGTTAAGGGAATTCCAGGTAACCATTCGTTTAGAAACATTTCGTCTCACTGCTGTTGGTTGTATGAATCTACTCGTGGACGTCTTAGAGCCGGCCATTGGTTTATCAAGTGCTAAGTAAGCTAAGTAACAACTTTCAACGTTTACCTGAAAGTAGGCCTAGAATTCGGTTCCCATCGGCAATAGCATCTGTGAGTAATTTAAGCACGAGCACGCCAACACCTTCACCTCGAGCATAACCATCAGCCGAAATGTCAAATGTTTTACACTGCCCCTTGGAAGAAAGAAATCCACTGGTTCCGAAATTGATAGTATTCCATGGCGTTAGAAATAAATTTACGCCTCCAGCTATTGCCATTCGAGACTTCTTAGAAATAAGTCGATTCATGCCGAGTGTGACAGCCATCGCAGAACTGGAGCAAGCGGTGTCAACAGTAAGAGCTTCTCCATTGAATCCAAAGATATAGTTTATTCTACCAGATAGAACAGAATGACCGGTACCTCCTGTAACCCAAGTGCTAAGACTTTTGCCCATATCTGACTCTTGGTGACTATGAACCAACTGGTTAAACTCATGGTACGTTGAACCTACATAAACAGATGTATTGGAACCATGGAGAGAAGATGGTGTAATTCCGCCTGATTCAAGTGCTTCCCAAACACCTTCAAGGAGGAGGAGGTGGGCGGGATCTAAAAATTTCATCTCACTTTCTCCAATTTTGAAAAAGGATGGATCGGATATACCTAGATCTTGAATATATCCGGCAGTTGGAAACTTCCCGCCATAAATAGACTCATACTTTGATGTAACCCAACGTTCTGAGGGTGTTTCTTGAAGTACTTCTTCCCCATTCCTCATCACATCCCAGAAGGATTGGGGATTTCGAATTCTTCCACCAAATCGACAACTATAACCCACCACAGCAATTTCTTTCTCTGAGATATCTCTCACTTCGGTTGCGTCGTCACTGGAAGGGTTCAAATTTGTAATAGGTTGAGAAACTCTGTTAGTAGGATTGATGGTAGATATAATGAATTTGGTGAAGGAAATTATGTTGGGATATTCAAAAAAAGTTGTTGGTGAGATTTCAATGTGAAAGAATGAACTAAGATTTTCAGATAGTTGCAAAATACTCAATGAGTCAAGGCCAATAGAAAAAAATCCACACTCGATATCCTTATGATCAATTTCTCTTCCGGTGACATCCGAAATCAGACGTAATAGTTCATTCACAATATTTTCTTCAATAACAACATTTGGGAAAAATGTTGATGAAAATTTGTTCTTGTCTTCCATATCTGTGGAATTTGTTCTAACTGTTGTACTTATTTTATAGAAGTTAAAACAATTTATATTTAAGAAAACTGAACAATTTTATTTCAATCTTATCCTCTGTAAACCTATTACCTTCGACGTAATACTACGATAGTGTATTATCACTCATAAACTGTTACTAATTATGCATTTTGTATTACTAATAAAACATTACTAATAAATTGTACTATAAAAATTGAGAAACAGTTGTTATACTTCACATTTATCATCCATAAGAGAAATTTGTAAACTATTACACAAAGAATACTATACTGACTTTAAACACACCTTTGAAACTTAATACTCGTGCTGTACTCAGCACATAATTTTATATTAATTTGGAAATACACTGTTTACAAGAAGTGTCGATATTTGTATAAATGAAATGTTTTGTGCTCTGTAGACGTTGAATAGCTAACTGAAGTATTTACCCTATTACGTTTAGTTTATAAAGTTTTCTATTCTAAAACATATCGTGTAATAATTGCCCGTGAGAATTGAACCAGGCAGTTTACCAAGAAACTCTGAATATTTTTATCAACACTAGCTTACGGCAGACATTGGAATCGTCTAGCTCTTTTGTAATTTATGGCAGTTGAAAAACAAGTTAGTGACATCTAAAAACTTGAATATTATTTGATTTATTTTGTACAAATGCGCATTTGCATCATAATGACTGGATGAAGATGGACGTGCAAGAAAACTATTTTTCAGATTTGCTTATTTTGCACCTGGCAAAAATTTTCTTGTCCGTAATTGTTACCTATTTTCACATTTTACTTTATCTCCTTGTACGATAGAAGCTGCAACTAAATAACTGAATAAAATACACTTTTAATTAATCATCTTAACAAAACAAAATAACTTAACTAATTATTATCAGATTTCTTAGTCAGAGTAACTACTTAGTCTAAAAATTATCAATAATCAGTGGGTTTGCCGGGAATTTCAGCCAGGATTGCATAGAGAAAAAGGTTAACCAAATCAGGTTTGTGAATTGTTTGACCGAGATTAGATTTTGAATTAAAGGAATGTTTCTCAGGCTATCCGTCACGAATGGCAGAGTATGTAGAACTCACAATTACATGACTGAAATTATGACTTTCTCTAAAAATATAAATTCATGGAATTCTATTTGAAACGATATACTGAGGATTGGCGTTTAAAAATTTAAAAATTTTAATTTCCTAGATTTGTAACTTCTACTTTAGAGTCTCAGCTTTTCAATGCTATTTCAATGCTAGATCCTACCACTCATTCAGTAAAATTACATGTGTAAATAAAAAATATCACACAACATAAATTGCTCCGAATTCATATATGAACTACTCACCGTTATCCTAAAAATATTTCATGAAACAAGTCGATCCAAATTTATAACTAATACGCTTTAAGATGTTCTATACACAACGCACTAGTGACATCTACACATCATATTTAAGAAAAATACTAATTTGGTAGTAAAAAAAACTGATTTCCTCGTAAGCCCACCAGCAAATTAGTTTTAGGACATTGATTTATTTGAATTTTGCCATTGTTTTTCTCTGACACTGCACCCTTATTTGAAAGAAATAATGACATGTTTTCGTGAACGTATATTACTTTTTGTTATTTGCATAACTGGTTACATTGAACGATGAATCTCGTAACTAAGCAGTTAGTAGGTAATTTTTAACCTTCCATGAAACCAATTATTTTTTCTAGCATAGCATATATTATTGTTCGCTGTTTTCAATCTTTTATTTTGTACCTGAAAACTTTTTCCTTTCGAACCAAAACTACTTAACTTGAAGGAAAATGATTTACTTATATTTTTGGACGCGGGAGTGGTGACCACATATTTGATTCAAGTAGTGAAACACTGGTTTGTATATTTTTTTAATAGTTAATTTAGTCAACATAATTTTTTGTTCATAAATTAAACTTATCCAAGATTTTCTGTGTCAGTTAATTTTTCAACATTTGCAGCTTAATTTATCGACGATGATGTCACTGAGGTGTCCAGCTGTTTATTTAATCAATTTAGAATGAATCCTGGTAACATGACCAAAAAACTAGTCTATACTTAACAAAATACTCTGACTGGTGAAAAAGAAAAAAATTCAGGACGCTAGTCCAAACCCAGAAAGGAGTAGAGTGTTAGATAGTAATTTTAACTCAATATGGCAGCCAAAATTTGTTGTTGCTCTCAAAACATCTAAACCCTATGGACAAACACGGGATCGGAGACTATCCCGCTCTAAGCATATCCCGATCCCGCTTTAACCCATTTTATTTTCCAAAAAATATATGCAGTGCACATTCAGTATGATAGTATCAGTTTCTCACAATTTTCCATAGAATTGGGAGTAACTGTTAATCAATCAATGGTAGAAAACCTTCGCGTTGAATGTGAATTTTCCTTTCGCATTTCACGTTGCCTCATCTACTTAAAATATTTTCAAAATCTATCTTGTATGATTTGAAATCGCTTATTCCCTTGGATGTAATCGGAATATTTCCACGATTAACATTGAAAATACATTCACAAAGCTACGGATGTCATCTCCAGACGCTGCAGTGATTACTTGTTCTGCGATTACAGGGGAGCGACGAAATCTTCCTTATTAGTTTACGCGATGGGAGGTGCCTGATCCTTTTATGATGAATTTGCATATGAATATGGCAGAACTCTATTATGGTGTATGCTACTTATACTAAATCCTGTTGTACTGCCCTGTTCTCACCCAGGAGCTCCTAGCTCAGAAGTCCGAGCCCCGGAACTCTCGTTGTGTTTGAGGATGAAAAGGTGGACTCAGAACGTGCATTGGTATATCACCAATTTTCAAACCAAAATATGCTGCCATCAAAGTTTTACCAAAGCTATTGAAACTTTTTGTAATTGTAGTTTATCTATTATTATATTCTTTTCCATCGGTAGGTGGCCTTACAACCGCATTAATTTAGCGCAAACTTACTTTCAAGTAAAAATAATCTGACTTGCCCAGCAAAAATCGAGATTGTGACGAATCCTGAGATATTGCATTGGGATGCACAGTCATGTGAATGTATTAAAATTGGAGGGGAGTGACCTCCCCCCATGGGTCAACAAATGTCGATATTAGGATGCACGTTCTAAGCATATCGCAGGGAAAATTTATCCAGGGCTTAAAAGGTTAATGAGAGTATTATTGTTAATGTCATCGTGGTGATAGAAGGGGATCGGGACATACTTACGGTCTTCGATCCGTAAGTGATTATAGGTTTACGGCGTTTTGTCAGCAAAAATAAATTTTGGGCATAATCTTAGGTTAAAATTCCAACCTACTAAAATACACCCAGGGTTGGTAGTATCTGAGTGAATTCGGGTGTTACGAATTTGTATCAAAATTGGATATACTCGGACTGTTGGATTTATTCATATAAGTCAAATTTATGTATGTTTTAAAACATACATAAATTTAACTTATATGAACTCGTTATTCAAAATAATGTAAATTTTTTAGCTAGACAAAATCTCAAAACATTAATGGGATATACCGAGTTGGTAGTACAGTAGAAGTTGTGTTTGTGCAACTAAATCTGATTCGTCAGATATAATGATAGACACTCCCAATACCGTAAAGATGCAGTTAAAGGTTACTTCACTTAACTTTACGTTGAAGAATAAAAACTTTTAGCCAAAGTTGAAAAAGTGCCGTCCAATTATTTGAGTTTTACGTTTACCACCATATGAGAAAAGTAAGACGAGGCGGAGCTTGCTTGTTGCACAAACACAGGTTTTACTGTACCTGATTTAATTCGAGCTGGAAACAGATTAATCCATTTATATTTATTAAGTGAAAATAATACGAAATGGGTATAGCGACGCGGCAAATATGCACTTCTTATATGGTTCAAGTGGAATGTATGCATTATTCTCCGTTTCCATAAACCATTTATGGGTTTTACGCAGAAAGCATGCATGATGTATGCACATGGGATAGTCAAATAGGAATAAATGTGAAATTGTACAAATCAAATAACATTAACAAATTACGTAGCACTGAACTTATTCGTAAACTCATACAAATTACTAAACCCTTAATTATAAAGCAAGTAAGAGTTGATAATTTTTCGATTATGTCAGGGTAAACTGGTTGGTACAATGTTTTTTAATTGTTAATTAAATCAATTTAATTGTTTATTAAAGGTAATCTGTCCTTATAATTTTCTACCACAAAACTTTTAATATATAGGTCTCGTAAAAAAAAAGTTTTGCAAAAAAAAAACGAATCCGCCTGTGTATCCATTTCAGATTTTAATTGAAAATTGCTGCTAAAAAGAAAAATCTAGCCTTAGATTTATTTAGAAATTATTCTTTAGAATTAGAAAATTTAGGGAAGCAGAAAATTTTTCGACAAAAAATTTGCAATAATCCTTTAAGTAGATAGAAATTATATGTTTAAATTAGTGAGAACAAATCGTGTGATTGGCGAAACATGTACCTTCAGTTGATGACCCCAACTTTCGTGTCACGCGGCATGCAAAAACATTAACGAAACAACATCTAAATGCAGAGCACATGCAAAACTACCACTTATTTTCTAACTCAAAACGTCACCTAAGGACTTAGAAACAAATTAAATTTTTAACAAATGTCAAACAAAGTTTCAGTTTCTCAAATCCAAAAAACTCAAGATATTATATCCAAAAATAAATTGGAGCTCGTCCAATAAAGGTAAGGGCAATTTTGGAAGGCTATTAATCAGTTTGCTAAAAGTTCTAATTACCATTCTACAGGTATCACTCTAGCTACAAATGCTAGAACCGTGTTAAAGACTCCATGGAAAACAATTGTAATTCAAAATGTGTGGAAATCTTCACTGTTTATGAATCAAAGATTATTTAGAAAACATTCCAAAACGAAATTTTTATTATACCTGTTAATATTGCCCATTTCAAAAAGCATCGATTTACAACTATGACCAATTAAAGCTTAATTAGATTATTGTAAGCATTTTAATCCGTGGGTAGTTGGGTAACCTAAGTGAAAAATCTCAGTTAAACGAGTGTAAATATATTTGGTAAGAATAAGAATGTTTGATATTAGTTGCTTTGTTTTTGACGCGCTTCAACCATCTTCTCCGAAACTGCCGCAAGAGTGATTTTAACAAGCGTAAATTTTTTGTCCCATCAATTGAAGTAGCGCTTTGTTGGGTTCGAAGCTTGTTTCCCTGCATCCATAGGTTGTATAGCCCAAGTTGTACTGGCAGGTTACAAGTGCTAAGAAGTGCTTAATATGCGTCACATTAGGAGTGGTGGCTCGATTGGCCAGCTACAAGAAAGCTTTCAGGCTTGATTCCTGTGGCGTTGTCTTCTACTGAATACAGGATTTTGAAAAAATTTCAGAAGTCATTCAAACTTCCTTATTTGCCTAAAAACTTAGTTAGAAGTTTGTACACTTTTATGTTCTTAAAGCATCACGGGTTTTGAAATTTCCTATGATAATTGGCTTCTAGTTTTCAGATAGTAAGTAAACAAGTGAGCAAACAATAACACAGTGACACGTTTCTTGAACGTTTCCACCAGATGGAGAACTGTGGATTTAACTTTTAAACTGAAGTGTGTTAACTAAAACTAATTCTAAGGTTCAATTAGAGTCGGGTGCAAAGATGGTGTAAAGAATAAAGAACAATTCATTGCAGAATTCATATATATTTATGCGGTATGTTTCATGCGGTTCGTATTAACTGGACAAATGTCTCTCAAGACAGGTAGGTTTGGTTAACTAATGCCAGAAGTTCAGCATAGCCGATTTCATTATAGCCGGACTACTTAACTAGTTTATCATATGACTCACAATACAGGCTGAGTCAGAGACATTGACTCTCTGGCTCTTTGGGTTTTGTGAGTCAGAGTCAGAGTAATAGTTTAAATTTTTTCGCAGTCGACTCACTCTAGGTTTTTTAGCTTATGAGTCAGAGTCAATGACTCATGAGGCAAAGAGTTGACTCCAGAGTTAGATTACAAGTTTTTTAAATTAATTAAAACAAATTAGGTTTACTTCTAACATACAATTAATTTTAAACTCACACTAATTAAAAGCAAGAGTTTAGATGCTTGACATTTTTTTACACGAAATCAGAGAATTAAATTCACTTACGTACAATAGTTATTGGTATTGAGATTTAATATTATCTTTGACAACTGTAAAATATTGGTCTCCACCTTTTTGATTTACTGGATTAGTTAATTGGTGAGACCCATTTTATATTTCGGTATCAGCAAGTTCCTCAAGGACAATAACTTATTTTTTCATTTCGCAAAAATTGCAAAGGTAACAAATAGCAATATGAGTCGATGCTAATAAAAAGTGTAAACTTGTAGCAGAGAAAATCATGCTAGATAATTTCACGAATTAATACATGCGTTACTTCATGAATCTACCATCGGTTATGTCTGATGAAACTTTATGAAATAGGATGGAATGTTCTAGGCAGGATTCACAAATGGTCGACTCTTTTCCTGAAGAGTCGACTCGGAGTCAAACTTTAATACTAGGGTCGGATTTCCAATATATTGTGCTTTTTGATTTTCAAACTCGAGTCACGAGAACCTGAGTCACGGTGAGCTTGTGCTAAAAAATTACGTTGACATTTCCAATGAAAAGTGAGCTCGAGTTCCTGAGCTCTGGTTCGCTAGTCGAAGTGACCCAAGATCGCAAATAAGACCATGTGACTAATGTACTTTCACATTCAAATTTAATTTTGAAGTTCCAAAGTGAACAAAAAGTAAGTTATTCTTATTGTATAGTTATTCTTGGGAAACACTGATACTGAAACTAAATTAATAATTACTGTATTGTAAAATTAAAATTGCGATACATCAAACAAGCGGTTATCTATTACTTCCGATATTTTGTCATCTGCTCAGAACAACACATCAAATTCAAACTCCAAACTATTATTGAAATTGAAAGTACAATAAAACTTCTAGTTCCTTTCATGTCACGAATCTTGGTTGAATCACCATAGTGGGGGCAAAATAATAATAAAAATTCGAAAAAATGTTTTTTTCGCTTTTTCGCATAGAAATCTGTTTCAGGACATTCTGAAGCGATTCTGAAAATTTTCTAAGTACAAAATTTGAAAATCATTTTTTATGTCCAAAATGTTGATTTTGGGTTCTACTATAACCCAAAAAAATTAATTTGTGCATAATTTTCGAAAGAGATTTTACATCACTTTGGTATCCTCCAAGTTCAAATTTAAGTAGTCATTTTTTAAAATTTCCTTTGTCCTTAGTTCAATCTGCATGATCGATCAGCTTAGACATAATTTAGTTTTATGCAGCTTTCCGGTGCATCCGTGGACCGACTTGACATGTTAACATAATCTATCTGCACAAGACTGTGTAAATTTTGTTGTCAAAATTTCAAATTCCTTGAACAAATAAATATGATGAGCGAAAACGGAGTCGAGAGATACCGTAATGACCAAAGCCAAAGAACAAAAAGTTAATATATTCATTTTTACTCTAGTAAACTGCATGAGTCAGCTGTTAGTATTAAATTTTTTTGTTCTTTGGCTTTGGTCATTACGGTACCAACTTTCATATTGAGTTGGCTTTAAGGCTAGAGTTGAGTCGCAAAAAATATATTTTGAAGACCAGAGTTGGCACGATGCGAAACAAAAATCATCTTGATAACACAATAAATACTTTCATAGTCTGAGCGAGAGCTGAGTCATAATCTTCATACCCTCAAGCAATCACAGAAAAAAGTTTTTTCGGAGCTAGAGTAAAGCGGAGTCCAAAAAAGGTTTAGGGAGCCTAGGAGTAAAAACCATTGAGAGCGGAACTCAAAAGAAAAAACAGCATGGAAGCGGGAGCGGAATCAGAAAAAACGCTGATCATTGGACGTGTATGAGCGCCGAGAGCCCAGCTAACTCAACAACACAAAAGTATGATAAAATTTTTGCCCCACGAAAAAAAAAATTTTCAGTATGCATAATTCTCAGCTTGTGGGATAATTTTAATTTCTTTTTGTGTCGACAACGTATTCTAACGTATTCATATGAGTGAGTACTTTAGTATGAAAGCCAAAGTGCGATTACACTAATTAAATAAAATTATTAGGTTGTCAATCACTTGAAGTTGTTTGTCAACTTCTACAAATTGCTAAAGAGAAACAAAGTTCAATGTATGCATGAGTGCATTTACTTGAATACTCGAGCAAGTCATGGTAAACTTGTTAGTTCAACTTACTTTTAATTGTTAATTAAGTCAACTAGATTTTCAGTATAAAAGGTCTTAAATAATAATTCTATTTTTGATTTTGTGCTTCAAATAATAATTCTATTTTTGATTTTGTGCTTCAGTTAGTGTTACTCAAAATTAACAGTTTTAGTTTTGAGCAAATTTGTGATTACGATAAACAGTTTAAAATTTTTAAATTCCTAATGAATTGCGACGTCGTGAACAAAAGTGGTTTTGTGGCAAATAGAAGCATATGTCGTGCTTATGGTTATACTAAATTCCTTAATACTTTAACTACGTTGGCGAGTTAAACTTTTCTCTCAGTTATTGTCGACAAGACTGTCTATATTTGCTAAATTGAAATCGCTATGGGATAAGAGGTATCAAAAAACACAATTAATTCTCAAAATCTTACTTCTTCATGCTAATGCTTGCGAAGATGTCATTTACTTCGTCTTCGAAACACAAATCATAGAATAGTGTTTTTGTTTGTTGTGATAACTATGACTTATAACAATTTAAAAAAATTGGGGAAACTTTAGTAAAAAAATTGAATTTGAAATGGAGCCAACTTACCCTGACGTTTCAACGACAGCAGTTAAAATAAATACCACAGATTTCAAAAGCAAGTACAAATATTCATCGAAATTTCTCCACAATCTTGAAGGCGATGTTGAAATTGAAGAAAATATTATAAATGAACTCATACGTCTAATTTCGGATGTCACCGGAAGTCAAATTGACCATGAAGATGTTGAGAATGGATTCTTTTCCATCGGTCTCGATTCGTTGAGTATTTTGCAAATATCAGAAAATCTTTCTGCATGGTTTGACATTGAAATTTCACCTACATCCTTTTTTGAGTACCCCAACATAATTTCTTTTGCCAAATTCATTACTTCTACCATCAATCCTCCTCATAGTATTTCTAAAACTATTACAAATTTTAACCCTTCAAATGACGGCGCAAACGCAGTGAGAGATATCTCAAACAAAGAAATTGCTGTGGTGGGTTATAGTTGTCGATTTGGTGGAAGAATTCGAAATCCACAATCTTTCTGGAATGTGATGAAGAATGGTGAAGAAGTAATTCAAGAAACACCTTTAGATCGTTGGGATACATCAAAGTATGAATCGATTTATGGCGGAAAGTTTCCACCTGCAGGATATATCCAAGACCTGGCTAAATCTGATCCATCTTTCTTTAAAATTGGGGATAGTGAGATGAGATATTTAGACCCCGCCCACCTCCTCCTCCTTGAAGGTGTTTGGGAAGCATTTGAATCGAGTGGAATTCCACCATCATCTCTCCATGGCTCAAATACATCTGTCTATGTGGGTTCGTCGTACCACGAGTTTAATCAGTTAATTCATAGACACCAAGAGTCAGATATGGACAAAAGTCTTAGCACTTGGGTTACAGGAGGTACAGGTCATTCTGTTCTATCTGGAAGAATAAACTATATCTTTGGATTCAATGGAGAATCTCTTACTGTTGACACCGCTTGCTCAAGTTCTGCAATTGCTGTCACACTCGGCATGAATCGACTTATTTCTAAGAAGTCTCGAATTGCAATAGCTGGAGGCGTGAATCTATTTCTCACGCCGTGGAACACAATCAACTTCGGGACAAGTGGATTCCTTTCTCCCACGGGGCGATGTAAGACGTTTGACATTTCGGCCGATGGTTATGGTCGTGGAGAAGGTGTTGGCGTTCTCGTACTTAAATTACTCACGGATGCTATTGCCGATGGGAATCGAATATTGGGCTTACTTTCAGGTACACTTGAAAATACGACTTGAAGTATCAATGTTAAGTTCTAAGACTTCCACCCGAGATATCCATTTGCTTCATGATCATAGAGCTTTTCAGATCCGACCGCTGACTTTTACTAGGATTTCTAGATCTATAATAACATATGCAACTTTTACTAAAAGGTGGAATTTTCAAAATACAATTGCAGGTTATTGCAAAGATGCTGTGAATTAAAAAAATTATATTCCGAAAGACCTGGTACTATGAATTTAATATTGTTTGGGGTTAAGAATTCGAATGGTTAGAATATTGTACAGTTTGCGCAACCAACGTAACGCCTGTTTTATACTTAATGTCATTCATCCTTCATTCGAATGAAATACAGTATGATTGTTGAATATTTGCAATAAAATTTACAATCCAATTTTGAATGCTTTCACAGCCTCGCGATCACCATAAGCCGAATCAAATTTACTATGGACAACTTCTGAAAAGTAAAAGCAATAATGTTAAATAAAATTTTATTTTGCTGCGGCATTGCGGGCAACCGTATACCATTCACGGAGACACCTCAGGCATGAGAAAGACTAAAAGAATAGAAAAAAAATAATATTTTTTCAAATATTTTACCGTCGAAGCGGTCAAGCTATTCTGCGGCAGTACATCGAGCGCATTACGCATTTAATGGTGGCATCGCCAACATCAAAACAAATTTTGTAAAACTTTAACATCGACAAAAAATTGAGCGGTGAGGTAGCAGACTTTAGAAAATGAAATAATTGCAACGTGGAAAATAAAAACACAGTGTTATAAACATAACTTATTTTATTACATTGTACAACTGTTATTATGAACTGAATGTTGTTGTGCCTAGTAAGTACTTTATAAACCAGGCCCACTATAGAAATGTGAACTACAGGTAAAATATGAAGAAGGAATAAATTCTTATTCATTTTCCTTGTTTGTAAACCAGAAATTTATTAATATTAGCAAGATTATCAGTCTAGGTAGTGATTCCTTCAGTTGGGACAATGACCTTTTCTTTGACGCAAGGGAGTGGTGAGAAGTAAAGTTCACCACTTCCTGGAACAAACGGAGACGAGTCAAATTAATTCATATGCACTTAAAAACGTAGTGCCAAATTGTGGGATTAAATTTGATTTTCTTTCTGTTCTTAAACCGCAAAATTCGGAGCCGATAATTTGTGCTTACATTTTTGAAAGATTTCAATTGCACCGATGACAAATGAACAATATTCGCTTCATAAATCGCTGTTAAGTTCCGTTTACCGATGAATGCATAAGTAGTTAAAGCTTTTTGAATATTTTTTTTCACTCCTGCCTTTTTTTCTCGAATATTTTATTTGCTGGTACCGTAAAAACGCAATTAGTTGCACCATTCTACTGTTGAAATTCATTGTCATGTATAATTTTTACCAAAGGTACTCCACGAGGATTTGGGTAAGTGATACGTCAATCGATCGGAAATCATATACAGATTACGAATGCGTTCGTTGTTGGCGGTCAGCTCAAATTTTGCTGTAATTTTTTCGTCATTTTACAAATAAATGATGTCGAAATGATTCTTCGAAATTTGTTCATGCGAGTGGGTTTCTCACTCAGTCAGAAATGATGCAGATTACTAGTTTAATATCCATTGTTGCCGGTCAAGTCAAATTTTGCAAATAAAAATCTGTCAAATTTTTTTTGGTTGGATTTAAATGTTGATAGTTGTAACAATAACGCAGAAATTCACATTGTGTTGTAGAATCTAGAATAGAATCCCATGCCTAGTGCATGAGTCACTGAGGTGTTACTAATTATTGTTCTTAACCTGAACAGTTTAGCTGACCAAATTGTCCGTACAGAGAAAGATGATACGTAAATTTGATAAAGTGTATGGTCGTGGTAAATAAAAGGGCGTCCGCGAAGTAGAGGCACAACTTTGAGGAATCAATACAGAAAACACAGAATTAATAGATGAAATCAAGTTTTTTCAGCCTGGTATCCTTTGATAGTGAATTAAAAAACGTTTTAGGCATTTTGAAATGTTTGTCGAAAATTTTACTTCACTGCCACCAATAGTTTTCAGACTCATATTCTATATGGAATTTGTTACCAACTGAAATACCGCCAAATTCCAAATTCCATTTGATTCCGGATTTTTGGCGAAAAAAAAAATCCAGTGTGATTTGTAGAATTTTCGAAAATTCTGATTTGAGTGTAAACAACGGAAAACATTTGCTTAATGGAAGCTAGGTTGCGGATTCATTGACGTATCACTTACCCAAAACCTTCCGGACTACATTTGCTTATAATTATACAAATATTGAATTTGAACAGTAGCATGGTGCAACTAATTGCGTTTTTACGGTACCAGCAAATAAAAATTCGAGGCAAGGAAGGCAGGAGTGAAAAAAATATTCAAAAAGTGTTAACTACTTATGCATTCATCAGTAGTAGATAACAAACCCGATTGGTTCTCTTATTTTATTTCCATGGAAGGTTAATTGTACAATCCTAATATCATTTCCACAGTTTCACTTTGCCTTAAATTTTCTCAATTCGTCTTCTATCATGCAATTTAGGAATTACTTCAGAAATTCAAATCGGTAATGTCTGCTACAGTTGGATGCCTAAGATAAAGTAAAGTAATTCCCTGAAATTTGTTAATAAATTTCAAGCCTATAATTTTTTGTTATGTAATGATAAGTAAACAGTTACCTGCAAAGGTCGGGGGTTTGTGTCGGGCTCGGGCTCTATTTTTTGCCACGCTTGGGCTCCGCTCGGGCTCCGACTCTTTTTGCTTTCCATGCTTGGGCTCTCCTCGGGCTCTCCTCGGGCTCTGCTCGAACTCTTTTTGTTTTTCGCTCTTGGGCGCTGCTCGGGTTCGGGCTCTTTTTCTTTTCCACGCTTGGGCTCTTCTCCTGGGCTCTTGTTAGTTTTCTGTTTTGGCTCTGCTAGGGCTCTTTTTTTTATTTCTTTAGATTTGCTCGGGCTCGGGCTCTTTTTTGCTTCTTATCTTGGGCTCTGCTCGGGCTTTTTTTTAAATCTATCATCGTCATGTGTGGGATTGATGCGGTCAGGTAGATGATATAAGATGCAAAGAGGTAGGGGAGACTTTGTTTAATTATAAAAAAAGGGTTAAGTCGAGTGATACTAAATCTACTTAATTTAATTGAGATAAATTTTGGCGGGCTACAGTAAGAATGAGATTAATTGATATATTTTTTGTTGGATTGATTTGTTACCGAATAAATAAAGGCTTTGGAATCTTAAGGTAAAGCTGCACCAGACGAGTTGCTACAACTTTTGTGACGCGGCAGGCAAAAAACTGCGTGTTGCGTATTCACACATACAGATAACTCCCTGACATAACTCCCTGTGCGGCAGCAGAATACTGCACATTCACACTAGCGAGCTGGTTTTCTTTCGGTAGTAAAATAACCTGATGCGCATCAGTTTTTTTTTCCAGCTGCGTCCGACCAAGCTGTTTTTCGAAACAGAAAAAGTTGCTTCTTCTTGATTGGTTGATTTTTGGAAGGAGGGAGCATAGCTGCGTCAAAAAGTTGGTTGTGTCTGCAAAGGCAACTTTCTCTCAAAATTAATCTTGTGTGTGGTCACAACACGTTATGTGTGAACACACAACAAAAAAGTTGTTTAGTGCTGCGGAAACACGTTAACACAACACGCAGCAAAAAGTTGTGTACAAGTGTGGCGTTACCTTTTACTCTTCAATTGATATTTTTTAGTTTGTTTAACTTTTGTTTGTTTTGGTTAAAACGTAACATAATTTAAAATAATTTTTTACAAACAACTTGTGAAATAATTTTATTATTTCAAAGTAATTTTATTTAATATTATTTTGTAAGATTTTACTAGTAAGAAAAATAAGTAAAGAATTCTTATTTTTCGGACTTGTTTCACTAATTGTGCATTATGTCCACTATGGAATTTGTTTTAAGGAGATAAACAAAATCAGCTCAGAATGTAGATATTTCAAAAAAAAATTCGCTTACTTAAAAGAGCACGGAACAAAATAAAATTACAACTCGCTAGGTTGTGCAATCATTGTAAGGCAACTTACTGTAGAAAAATGGGATCAATGTAAAATTGTTTTGCTCATCCAAGCGACCTGCTGTCAACAACACTCAGTTGAAATATGTAGCGAGTTTGACGATAACCTGTCAAGTGACAATGTATGAAATTTCTTTAAACGGGTTTCCATTTTCTGCAGCCTAGCGTAACAATGATGGAAGAATTCTTAATTATCAGATCTAAAAAATACAATTAACTGCTACTTAAAAATGTTGATTTTGTGGTGTTTCATTCTGACTTTGCTTTGTTTTTTATTCAACCAATTGTATCTACTTTCAGGTTCATCGACAAATCAAAGTGGGACTCGAACGAGTCTCACAGCACCGTCTGTAACTGCCCAAGTCAACTTACTTCAAAAAGCATTGGTGGACGCCAATATCTCTCCAGCTAATGTAGATTTCATTGAGGCTCATGGAACAGGTACTATCCTTGGAGATGCTATTGAGCTCAATTCTATTGGACAAGTTTTCAGATGCTGTCGTACCCCCGCAAACCCACTCCTCATCACCACTTCAAAAGTTAACATTGGACACACTGAGTCAACAGCCGGCGTAGCAGGAATCATCAAAGCACTCCTTTGCCTTCAACATAGGGCTGTTCCACAACATCGGAACCTTCAAACCCTCACTCAACATATCCAGTTCTTCCCGCCTGATGTATTCAAAATCCCTAAAGAGACAATTCGTCTACAACCAAAATCCCTACACGCTCCGCTCCATGCAAGTGTCAGTTCATTTGGCATATCCGGAACAAACGTTGCTATCATTGTGACATCAGCTCCCCCTCTCCCGTTCAAACCTCACTTGGACTCATTACCCTTTCTCTTTGCCATGTCGGCAAAATGCCTATCTGCGTTTCAAACTCTCAAGACAAAGTACGTCAATATTTTAAGTAATTGGAATAAAGAAGTATCATTTGGAGACTTTGCCTATACGAGTCTAGTTGGAAGGACGCACTTTGATTTCCGAAGGAGTTGGGTAGTTGAGAATGAAAAGCAGTTACTTGAATTCCTTCGGGGTGAAGTGAGATACTTAAAAGTTCCATCTTCACCACCAAGAATACATTTCGTTTTTCCAGGGTTGTACCTTCCATCAAACATATGGTTAGATTTATTATCCTTTTCCATTTTTTCATCTGCTGTCGACACATGCCTTAGTCTAATTGGTTCAACCCGTGACTTCCTACTTCAACAGATAAACAACAATAAATGGGAGAAATTACCACTCGGGCAATTTATTGGAGAATACGCTTTTGGACGACTTTTACTGGCCACTGTGATACGCCCAGCAGCTATAAGTGGTGTAGGGATTGGAGAATTGGTGGCGGGAGTTTTAAATGGAAAAATGAATCTGAAAGAAACTCTTGCACTAATTTGTTCTCTGGGTACTCAGAACTCCACCAATCCACTAGTAAATGAACATGAATACTTTTCCAAAGCTAATTTTGATGGAGAATCAATCAATTTTGTACCCACCACCAATCATGAAATACTTCAGTTGGATAGTTCTGCTTCGATGAAGGAACAGAATTCTTTCGATTGGCTCATCGAATCAAAATTGACAGATCACTCTACCACTTTAATCAAATTGGTTGGAAATAGTGAACTTGTATTTATATTTGGAGAAGGATCGACAGCAGAGCCATCTTTTTTCTACCTACTAAATTCGAAAATGGGTGGAAGAGAATGCATTTTTGCCGTCTTAGAAAAGTTCTACAATTTTGGTATTACTTCAGAATTTACATCGTTTTTCGTCGGAGAAGACCGACGACAACTGGTTGACCTTCCGACTTATCCTTGGCAAACGAACGATGCTTGGGAAAAAACGGTTAGAGGATGGCTGACCCAAGATTGTAGACAGCAATCTAAAAATTCAAAATTTCTCCGAAATATACCCAATACCTCAATAGACGAAATTGTCCATGAGACTACGTTTAAAATACTCCTAGATGGATTTCTTGCTGAACATAGGATTATTGGAAGGGTTGTGTTTCCTGCAGCTGGGTTCTTAGTAATTTGTTTGGAACTTTTACGAAACTTTGAAATGAGCTTGATCCGGGGGTTCCACGTTGACTCACCCATTGAGTTGTTTGTTGGCGGAACAGTTGAAATAAAAACGATTCAGAAGAGAGATGACATAGGGGTTTGGGACGTTGAGATTTGTGCGAAAAATAATAGCTTCACATATATTTCACACGGAGGATGTCGAATGGAAAATCTAAAAATGGTTTTGCACAATCCGGCTGTCATACCTGAAATTTTGTCCAACGAAACCTTAGTTGAATTAAAAGGTCGCTTACTAAGTACCTCAAAAAACATATATTACGAAAAACTCAGGAAGATTGGGATAGAACATGGTCCGTCATTTCAATGTATAGAGGAGATCTGGTGTGGTGAAAAAGAAAGCCTAGTTGAAATTCGAATTCATCCGATGAACTTTGATAGAATGAAAGTATACGAAACTGAAATTGTGATTTTGGACAATATATTTCAGGTTCGATATTAAAAGTTTTATTTTATTTTATTAAATATAAAACAAAGTAAGTATAAAATTAAGTAAATATATCTAGGATTATCATCGTTTTGGATCAATGATCCGAAACGGAACGATAATTCAGTTTTGTTCCCGGGGTTTAGGGAAACGTTAAACTTTCGATTCGTTTCGGATGAGAGGAACACATCATCCTGAAACAAACTGGAAACGATGCGGAAACGGTAAAAAATTTTCCGAATGTTAAAAATCAAAATAATTGATCCTAATCTACTTTACTGCGATACGACGCAGAATCATGTAATTTCAGCGTATTGCAGCTTTTCATGTTTGTAACTTTCCGTTTTAGTCCAGCTTTATTCTTGTCGAATTTTTCTAATTGAAATTTTTCATTGACTTCAATTAGGTTCTGCTTTTTGCGTGTTAAATAGCCGTCTATCTGTGTGTCCATTCAGTTTTATGTACAGTGTTAAACAATCCAAGATCTTGTATAGTGCATGATATAAATCGTCGTCGATTTGGCACATTTCTTCGGACATGGTTTAAAATATTCTATGATTGCCAAAATGATGCAAATTTGCTAGAGTACATGTCGCAGAAGTTATTGTCAGAAATATCACAAACAGGATTTAATCAACAAGCAAATTCAAAGTGTATGTTCGGGATTTGCAAGTAAAGGTGTTACGTATATGTTCAACCATCACTACCTAATCAAAGACACTTGAGACCAATTCCGTAGTCGAATTAGTCTTGTAGTTTGTAAGTTATTCACATGTTCTGATCTACTCCCAGTGCAAGTGGCTCTTTTTTCTCTGAATATTAACGGTATTTGTTATGTTTCCATGATATATCATGCACTACATATTTGTTCACTCTGTCCTTTCTTTGTGCTCAGGTTATTAGGTTGTCTGAACTATTAACTTTTTCGTGCTTAGTATGTATGGGAAGGATGTTATTTCCCTGCTTATTTCCCCCATGATCCTTATTTGCTAATGGTTTCTACCAAATCTTCTGTAAAAAAAGTGCTCAGGAATCCGCAGAACTAAATTGGTCCAGGATTTACATTTTTGCAATCGTATATGCATTTCAAATAGGATGAAAAATTGTGTATTTGAAATTTATTAAATTCCTTATCGTTTCCGGATCGTTTGCAGATCGTTTCCTTACCGTGCCGTTTTTTCTCGGACGAATAGAAAAAGTAACCGTTTCATTTCGGATTGAGAACTCATTTTATCGTTTCGTGTCCATGTTGAAACCATAGCGAACCGATCCGTTAACATGCCTAACTATAGTTGCAAAGTATTTAGTAAACATGACAGGTGTATAAAATGTGTAGCTAAGTACAACAATTCCTCCACGCAACCCTGAGTTGCACTTTATAAAAGCGACTTGTGCACCAAAAACTATGTGATTAAAGCAACTCCATCATTGTCATGGAGTTAATGTTCCTGTGATAATTTAATATAGAAATTGAATTATAATTTCGTATGCGGATTTAAAGAACAACACAACAATAAGAAACGACATAAATTACTAGTCAATGTTATTGACAATTTATCTTGAAACTGCCGAGATGCAATAAATCTTTTCTTGCAAATTTTTTAGTTATTTACAAAGAAATTTGTCAACCAAAAATTAAACGAAACGTTTGCGAAATCCTGATATATTGTTTTCAACAAGAAGTTTTCAATTAGTGAGTGAAAGTATGCCGAAAATGCCTAAATTGTATCCTTTGGATTGTTGACTGGCAGGGCTGTGTTGTACGTTATGGAGAGCGGTTAGACGGTAGGTGGTAGGGAGTGTGTTAGGGCGTTAAGGAATGCTTTGGGGGTTGGGGAGTGCGTTGAGCCTGAACGGAGTGCGGTTGGGCGGGAGAAAGTGCATATAGGCAATATGATGTTAAAAGAACGCTATTGGGTGATAGGGAAGGAGGGTGGGGGCTAGGAAATGGTGTTGGGCGGTAGAGAGTGCATTCGTCCGTATGGGCACGACTCTCAGATTCAGTGAATCTGACTCAGGCCAGACTGAAAGTCATGATGAACGTTACTCTTCAGTCTCCTTATCTCAATTTTCTCAAATCCATCAACTCAAAAATTTCCCTCAACATTTCTAGTTCTAAGTGATTGTGATATTAGAATTCTAAATTAAAATATTTTTAGGCGACTACTGCAAGATCCTCAATGTTTTGTCATATCTTGCAATCTTATATCTGCTTAAAAAATTGAATTTCATACTTGCTCCAGTTTTCACACTTGCATTTTGAAAGAATTATTAAATATACCAGCATATTTCAAAGAATTATAATATATATTCGTTTATATTCTATATTCATAAGTATATAATCTTGTATATAATCTTGTATATAATCTTGTATACCGTAAATCACTAACAAATCTGTGTAATCTTTTATTCCAGGCATCCATGGTTGGTACAATTCTTGAGTTAAAACATGATACACCGATATTTCTTCCTGTACAGGCGGAATCCATTCATACTTTTCAGAGGCCTCTCACTAATTTCACTAAATTCACTGTACTTTCTCACTGCGCATCTTCTCAATTTTCAGAGAAAAACATTATTTCAAATATTTCGGTTTATTCTGTTCCTGACGGCGAACTTCTCTTTCAGATTATAAACCTTGAGTTTCGTGCAATCCCAAGAACTGTCATGGTCAAGCTACTCGAAACTGCAACGTATGGGAATTGGTTGTACGAAACAATTTGGCGTGAACAGGTACAATATACAACAAGCAAAAAGAATTCCAATTTAATAGTAATAGGGTCACTCGAAAATGAAATTTCGACATTGGTATCAAAACCGAATGTTCGGTATTACAATCGCGAAGAGTTTGACACACCAGAAACGTTTGAAAACATTCTCTCAACACTTGCAACAATTGTTGAGAATTTTGAAATTATTTACTTGGGAAATGACAAACGGATGACAAATACAGCTGCGCACAATGGTAATTCAACCAATAATGATCTCAGTGATGAACTTTCTTCAATTGAGCTAAAAGAATGTCAAAAAAATATTGTGTCTGGATTCCTTCATTTGGTGCAATCTATTGTTAAATTGGATCTCAAACCATCACCCACTCTATGGTTTATTACTAGTGGCGTTTGGCGTATAAATATGACTGAGGAATTGAGTCCTATTGGTGCACCACTTTGGGGAATGGCTAATAGTTTTCGTGCTGAATATCCACAATTGAGAATTGTTGGCATCGACTTTGACATAAGTACCAATAGTAATTCAATGGTTCAAAAAGTAATACAGATTTCAAACACAACTGGAGAGGCCGAGATGCGTTTGGCTTCAAGAGGTTCCACGACATTCGTTTCCCGACTAATAAGAAAGAAAATAAAATTATTCAATGATTTGGAAGACCAGTTTAAAAAAGATGGAACCTTCTTGGTGACTGGTGGATTAGGAAAAATTGGTTTTCGTCTTATTGACTGGTTATTACAAAAAGGTGTAAAATTTATCGCCATTTTTGGACGTTTGATAACAGACTCAAACAAGATTTACTGTTTGTCTCAGTTACAACTTGCACATCAAAACCATGGGATTCAACTTCAATACTTCAAAGTTGATGTAGGAAATTATAGAGAATTAAAGGAAGCCTTTAGTCAACTCACCGTCACTGGTTGGCCCAGAATACATGGAATTTTTCATCTAGCTGCTATTCTTGAAGATGCGTCCCTATCCAATCAAAGTTGGGAAAAGTTCGACAGAGTTTTTCATCCAAAAGTTTCTGGTGCTTGGAATCTCCATTTGTTGACACGACATCTTCAACTCCAACAATTTGTGGTATTTTCTTCCGTTTCTGCCCAACTCTGTGTGCGTGGGCAGTCGAACTACGCAGGTGCAAACGCATTTCTAGATTCTCTTGCTACATACCGTCGAAGCCTCAATCTACCTGCTTTGAGTATTAACTGGGGACCGTGGGAAGATAACCCCAACGAGATTTCATATCAGCTAGCTCTGAATAAGGGTATGACTGGTCTACTACAATTTTCATCATTAAGTGGACTAAGATGTCTAGGAAGGATACTACAGGGCTCGACGTCACCACATCTTATGATTTCTAGTTTCGATTGGGCGAGCTACTTTCGGCAGCAGAAGATACATGAGAATTGGTTCGATGAAATTTCAAAAGAATTTGTAATTACAGATATTAAGACTGAAACCATCGAGTCATCTTTTGTAAAATCATTAAGTTCTTTAACACCAAAGGAAAGAGTTGCGCAAATCCAAAAAGTGATTCAAAGTTTTGTGTCAGCTCATCTTCAAATAGATTACATTGACCCAGAAGAAGGATTTTCAAATCTCGGGTTGGACTCATTGGGTATTTTGGAAGTCCAGCGCTCATTGCAACTACTAATTGGATTCGAGTATAAATTGTCCAGAACTTTACTTTTTAACTATCCTTCTCTGTCGGCTTTGACAAACTATACCGTCCAACTTCTTTTTCCTGAAAATTTTTTTGAAGGAAATATTGATCAACGGATGGTTGGAGCTCGGACGCAATCTAACGAACCAATTGCAGTTGTAGGTTTCAGTTGCCGTTTTGGTGGTAGTGCGTCAAACCCTCATAAATTTTGGGAACTCATTGTTGCTGGAAACGTTGCGTCAACTCAAATTCCGCCTAATCGATGGGATGTGGCGAAATACTATGACCCTACACCGGGTACACCTGGAAAAATTAGCACAAATGTTGTCAGTTGTATCCCAGACGTATTTTCATTTGATGCGGCATTCTTCGGTTTATTAAAAAAAGAGGCCAGTTATATAGATCCTCAACAACGTCTTGTGTTGGAACTTATTTGGGAGGCTGCAGAATCGGGTGCTATCACAGTTAAAAATATCCGAGGTCAAAAAACTAGCATATTTCTTGGAACTTCCACAAACGACTTTACTGAGCTTGCTTACAAATCTGTAGCCAATGGTAATGATGCAACACATAATATTTTTATTGGGACAGGCTCAATTGCTAGTTCCATTGCCGCTAGAGCAGCGTACTTTTATCAAATTGAAGGACCAACATTGAGTGTAGATACGGCCTGCTCATCATCACTTGTGGCGACACATTTGGGTATGCAGAGTATCCTATCTGGAGAATCGGAAATGGCGATTACTGGTGGTGTAAATCTCATTCTCAGCCCACGTGTTATGAGTCTCTATGCAGCAACAGGGCTTCTCTCACCAGATGGACGGTGTAAACCATTTGATGCACGAGCAGATGGTTTTGGGCGAGGGGAGGGCGTTGGAATACTCATTTTGAAGAAACTTTCTACCGCTCTAGCAGATGGGAATAAAATATATGGAACTTTGGTGGGAAGTGCTGTGAATCAAGATGGGGCAAGTAGTGGGCTTACGGTTCCAAACCGTGTGGCTCAAGAGCGCTTGATAAGGACAGCGCTTGATAGGGCGGATTTGCAGCCACAGCATATTGATTTAGCGGAGGCTCATGGGACTGGAACAGCCCTTGGCGACCCAATAGAAATAGGGGCACTTGGAGATGTTTTCCGAGAAATTCAACATAAACGGTTGCCTTTAGGTAAGGAACCAATTGCGATGTGAATATGCTTGAATCATGTCTACTTTTGCATTTCTTTGGTTTCCGTAATAACGTTGTTCTGAAGAACCTCGCTTTAATAACCAAAAATTATTTTGTGATGAATTGAAAGAAACAAGGACGATCGCACACGACAGGAACAGATAACGTCTCGCGTTTTTTCTATTTTTGCTGTTCTCTGTTAGTCATTGAATCAACCTGCAGGTAGTTCAACAGATGTACCAATGGCAACCGACTGTCAAAAGTCGCCTGTGATGTTATTCCCAATAACTCGAATATGCATCCAACCAATTGCATTGAATTAAACCTTAGGTATCAGTACATCAAAAATCTGAAAGTCCCGTAAACTATTATTTTCTGGTTTTACAAAACAACCATTCATTGCTTGAAACATGAGCTCGCAAATACTCCTTGTTTTCATTTGCATGCCTTTGCCCAACTTTGATGATACTGCATGTATTAAATACGGATAAAGATATTTGCTATGAATAATAAGGTGATCCTAAACGGACAAATACACCATATGGTATTAAAATAATCTACGAGTAATAGAGCGCTAGCATAATCTTAAGGTCGGTAGGTAATTTCGCCTTTACTACCTCAAACAATGGAACAAAAATTATTGTAAAACACTGGTGAATTAAGCCAATTTTATAAGAAATAGGACAACGGAGTTGTCGAGTGTTATTTTTTTGATTTTGGTGTTGCAGTGAACTTTTCTACATTATCATGGGAGACAACTTGCATATTATTATCGGATTTCCATGGAATCAGCGGTTTCTTAATCTCAATTTTTATTGAATTATGCAGAATTGAGGTGTTAATTGGTGATTAGAACACAATACTAAAAACTATTTAAATTGAGATTGTCATAAAAGTATAGCCATGCATAGTTGTAAATGAACTAATGCTAATCTCACCCTTTGAGCTACAAACACGAAGTGAACTATGATGTGTTCAATTTCAATGTTACTCTTAAACTCAGCTGAATTTCCACTAGCTTTTCAGTATTTTTATATTTGAGACACTTATTTCATACCTATTTTTTGTACACAGGAGCCGTAAAAGGAAATATTGGTCACTGTGAAGCCGCAGCGGGAGTTGCGGGAATAATCAAATCCCTATTGATTCTCCATTACAATACTCTCCCACCTGTTGCTTCACTCAAAAAACTCAACCCAATTTTAGAAGAAGAAACGTTTTTTAGGCTTCCTACAGAGGCTGAACACTGGAATCCATTAGACAGGCAACGGAATATAGGTGTAGCCTCTTTCGGAATCAATGGAACCAATTCTTACGTCATTGTTCAAGAATTTAAACCTCAAATAGTTGAAAAAAGAGAACCACGATCTCATCAACTTTTACTCATATCGGCAAAATGTTCTTTGGCTCTTGAGCAACTAATTAAATCCTATGCTGAAAGTATTAGTAACATGGTAAATGAAAACGACTTTCGTAATTTCGTCTTCACTGCTGCGGTAGGACGAACTCATTTCCGAAACAGTCGTCTAGGGATCGTAGCCCGTGACAAGGATGAAATTCTGAAAAAACTAAAAGAGTCTAAAGACATGACGGTTCAAAATTTGAAAACTGGAAGAAAAATATTTGTTTTTGGTTATCATGGAAGTGAATATAGTGGAATGGGGAAGGAATTGTACAACACCCATCCAAATTTTCGATCCCACGTGGACGCTGTATCTAACCTTGTTGGAGACCGTATTGGCGCAAGATTACAAACGTTAATGTTCGACCAATCAAACTCGTTAGCCACAAGTAGAATCACTGTACGCCTTTTATCATTATTGGCTATTGAATACGCCCTAGCCATGTTTTGGATTGAGCTTGGCATTGTGCCAGACGTCGTCCTTGGTCATAGTTTTGGAGAGTACACAGCTGCATTGATAGCTGGAATGATGATACTAAAGGACTGTGTTGAACTAGTCTATCGTGTTGGTTCTATACTCGATGAGAGTGAATCTACAGGTCAGTTTAAACAATTTTGTAAAAAAGACTTTTTTTTTGGCAAATTGCAGAATTACAAATTGTAAAGTAAACCAGTCTGCATATTTTTTATAATACTGTTAGTCTAACATTAACTGTGTGCCAAATTAAGAAAACCGTAACCTTCTAGAATGGAATTCGACGGTATTGTCGAGACACATGGGAGAAAATACGAGATTCTACATGGTTGAGTAGCAAGTATATAGTTTACCCAAACTAAAACCGACTAGGGGATTTTGTCTGGGCTTTTGGTTCGGTTTTGAACAAAATTATCAGGTTGCGGTTTCAAAAAATTGGTGGGATGCCTGAAAAAATAAACTCGAATCCTGATGTTTGAAAAGTGAATGCTGGTGTCCGTTTTCCAAATTGTTATTGGTTATTATGCCATTATAAGAGACAGATAAGTTGAATTTGTTGCATAAAGCCATAGAAACAGACAGTAAAACTTTGCTAAATAAATTTCACTTTGTATCTCTTTAAGAATTTGTCTGATGCTGAGTTTGGAAATTTAACGTAAAAACGTTTCTCCTTATAATCAACATTCATCATGCCAAAACTCATGGAAAGTAAAAAAATACAATTACAGATATTTAGCGTTGATTTCATTTATTGCAAATTATTGTTAACTTAAAGACGCTTTGAAATTGTTAGAATTTCATAAACCGTGTACTTTTAGTACATCTTTCTCATGTTTAAAATAAACAATTCTGCATCCCAACATGCCCACCGAAATAATATGTATACAATTTTTTTTTAACTTTTTGTAATAACACTAAAATAAATTTATATAAATTCGAATAAAAATTTGAAAAACAAAAATGTTTGAAAACCAACACTAATGTTCAATTTCCGACTATCATAATTTCGAATTTATTTCCCCATGCATCCCGCTAGTATTCCGAAACCACAACGTGATATACCCGTCATAATCTAACCTAAATCAGCTAGTAAATAGGCTATTCGGTTTCGATTTGGGTGTAATTGTACATTTGTTCCAAACCATGCAGCCTCGGCAATACTTGTTAATTAGTTCAACAAAGTTTTTCAAAATTAGACTCAATAGGACCAGAATGTCATCGAAATATTGATAGAAACATAAACTTTTTAATGAATTTATTACGTATTATTTGTATATTTGCACACTTCAATGTTACAATTTTTCAAAAAAAAATTAAAAAAAATCATCATTTGCATTTTATAACTTTCTAAATTGATTCATTGTCACATTTCTATAGGTACTGTAATGGCAGTTGAGGCTAGTAGAACAACAGTAGAAACCCTGCTCAGAAAGTACGACAATCTGAACTTATCAATTGCTGCCATTAACGCAACTAATCAAACAAGTGTTGGTGGGACTGTCCAAAATTTGAAATTATTCAAAGACCAATTGGCTCAATCCGGTACAAAATGTCATTTTATGAACTTTGGACACTCATACCATACAAAAGCATTTGATCACCTGATACTATCTATCCTGAATATCGACAACATCAATTACAAAGCACCTCAAATTCGCTACATCTCAGGTTACTGATATGTGTTGTCTAGAAAGTCTAATAATAATAAAAAAAAATTTTTTTTATAATTTGGCTTGTAATGAATTTCTTATTTTTATTTACAGGTGCAAAAGGTTGTGAATTGCAGGGTTGTATTAATCCTCAATACTGGGTAGACCACTTGATGTGTCCAGTCAGATTCGTCGAGGCCTTAGCTACTTTTTCAACACCATTGCCTGACTGCCCTGATATATTCTTAGAGATTTCTCCAAGACCCCTCTTTTGTAAATTTTATGATGGAGATGGGGCAGTTTGGTTGCCAAGTATCACTGCTAAAGATCCAAACTGGAAAGTTTTTCTTGAAACCCTGTCTCAGCTGTATATGATGGGTCACGATGCTGACTACAACTTATTAGAAAGTCCATACAACAATGAGAAAATAGATATTCCCACCTACCCATTCCAACGTGTCCTCTGTTGGCCAGAAGAGTTTGAAGGCGGTCCGAAGCTTGTCAAACCACAAATTTCTACACATATGACTGCCCCTTTAGTTTTTTCACAAACAATAAGCAAAGTGCAGTCCTTGAGTACTATGTTGGAAGTTATGATCATAGAAGCTACGAAATACAATGGTGGGATAGATGTTGTGCTCGTAGATATTATGTTTGACTTCCAAAATTATACAAATTTGGAGAAAATAGTGAATGTGGAGACGAGAGTAAAAGCTCGAAACGAAGGCTCCTCAGAGTGTATCATCACTATTTCTATCTATGAAGATGAAATGTGGAAGCTAGTTGGACGGGCTATCGGAACATCTTGTACTCAACACGACGAAATCATAGACATTTCATCAGTAACAAACCAGGTAGCAAACGAGAATTTTACCCCACAAAGTCGACTTTCCTAACGAAAAATTTCCAACTTCTTACTTTAATGAATATGTTTAAACGTAAACACAAAGAGTTCATATTTACTACTTTGGTAACACAAAAAAAACCCTAACAACAGAACTGCTAAACTAAGCACTTTCTGCCCACTCTCGCACCATAGACAATGGGCATTTTTAAACCTAAATATAAACCTAATTATAATTGGTTGAACCTAAATATTAACTGTGGCACTAAAATTCTTTCTAGGTTCAGAAATGACCATCTATTAGGAATGCATAGGGACGCGAATTGTGCGCATTTTAGCAGCAAGCCTAAAATATTGCAGCCAATTAGAAATGCAATAATACCTATAGGGATTAGCTTATGATTGAAATGGATAAAAAAATTTTAAAGTAAATGGATGTTTTGCATAAAAATGTACATGATAGGTAAAGTAAAAAAATTATACCATAAGTGTGTTGTTTTCTGTTTAAATTTTAGATGGGTGGAATAAAACGTTCGCTTCAAGAAGTAGGTGCATTTTGGACCAATGGCCAAAATTTCTCTTTACAAGTCTTACCTGGTGTTCCTGAATTGTCTATAATAGACAAACTTTTGGATTCTGTCTTTGCCAGAGATGGATACCATGTAACACCACTCGGCATCAAATACTTGACATGGACGACAACAAATGAATCAATTTGGATATTAGGAGAAACCATGCCAACAAATTATGAGTCGACTGAAGAAGCGCCAAAGAAGTTGAATTTGAAATTTTTAGATTCTCGTGGTCACGTGGTTGGACGTATTGGAAAATTGACTGTCACAACTTCAAATGTTAATACCACCACATCTAATACGACCACTTATAAACCGATTTGGAAGAAAAAAAATTTCATCTTCAATACGAATATTGATTATGACTTGACCTTTTTTGACATTATTACACGAAATATGAAAAGTTCGCCACGATATGAACAATTTTGGATGAAGCAACGAGATTATTACCTACTTCAAAATTTGGCGGAAAAATACATTCTTCTTGCAATACATAAATGTGGAATAGCCGAAAGCCTTAAATGGGTCAACGGAAAACAACCAAACTTATTTGAAATATTTGAACAACATAGCATAACAAAAATTCAGCGACACTTAATTACCTATTTCCTGAACAAATTTGAAACTCAAGGAATCAATCAACTTCAAGGTGAAGAAAACATAAATCAGTTTTTGAGAGCAGAAATTATTAAACTGACTAGGGAAGTTAAAAATTCCGAGGTTTCAGAATGTTCACTTTTTCGATTGATCCAACGAACCGGTGAAGTTTTACCAGAAATTTTCACTGGTCAAATAACTCCAGTTACACTACTTTTTCCACCAGAACACAGTCCCGAAACTTCAGTGACAGCAGCCGATATTTATCGAGACTCTCCGGAAGTTTTACTATCAAATTTTTGCCTGCAAGAAGTCCTAACTGAATTTTTGAAGCGACAACCCATAGGCTGGTCGCCCAACATTTTGGAAATTGGGGCTGGTACAGGTGGCACTACATCCCATGTGCTCGAAACCTTAAGGTCAACCCATCGACGTTTTACATATACATTCACAGATGTTTCTCATTGGTTCCTAAGAAAAGCTGAACGTGAACTGATTGGAGGTCGAGGAATTTTAGAATATAAAATTTTTGACATTGACGAGGATCCAGTGGCGCAAAACTTCAAACCATTTGCTTATGATATTATTCTTGCATCTAATGCTATTCATACAGCCAAAGATATTAAGCAAGCCGTTTTGAATGTGAAGAGACTTTTGAAAATAAATGGTTTTATTCTATTGGTTGAAAAAATTGTCGAAGATGCATCGGCGGATGTAACATTTGGACTTTTGGAGGGTTGGTGGAAATTTATTGGATCTGACCCTTGGCGCCTCAACTACCCACTGCTAACGCAGAGGAAATGGAGGGAACTTTTGAAACAGTGCGGATTCCCTTCCGTAAGTGTAATGGATTTAGGGAGCATTGGGATTATTGTTGCACAAATCGCACCACCTCCAATAGAAACNTCGCACCACATCCAATAGAAACAGTTTTTGTAGTTATGGGTCATCCGGAGTACAACAAAACACAAAATTTACTCAAAGAATTAACAGAAAATAAGAAGAAAGTGATCTTTGTGCTTCCAGGGCATTCACTGGAAATTGAAAATTTCAACAAAGTGGCAACTATTCGTTTCGAATCTGTCGAAACTACAAGGATCCAAATCTCTCATCTCATTGGTTCTAATATTATTCAATTAATTGGACTATACATTGCGGGATGCTTGGATTTGAACGAATCAGAATCAATTATTTACAATAACTTTATTAGTTTCACTGAAACTCTTTCTTNGGGATGCTTGGATTTGAACGAATCAGAATCAATTATTTACAATAACTTTATTAGTTTCACTGAAACTCTTTCTTCGCTTCCAAACAAATCGAAATTGGTTTTCTTTACACAAACATGTCAAAATGTAAAAAATTTAAGCACAGAGAATTGGTTTACACAATCGCAACACTCAGGTGGTTCTCTTTGGGGATTGGTCAAAACTCCTCAACTAGTGTTTCCTGATCTACCACTTTTTGGAGTCGACTTGGACGACTCAAATTTCTCATTTATGAAAGTTTTAGACAGAATTGAAATAAGAAGTGAAGAATTCAGTGCCATAAGAGACAGTTCCTACTTTAATCTAAGGATGGTAAAAAATGTCACATCTGCAACAACCAGCGAAATTGCCTACGGAGGATGCGCAATATTTGGCGACATTTACTCTGACATTGCCGTCCAATTGGTTGAATATTTTGGCCAGAAATCCAGCTCGAATATTTTTCTATTCAACACTTCAGTCAAGAGGCAAAGTGCGAATAGTAAGAAAATAAGTCACATAATTGAAACAGCGACACCTATTGGTCGAATAAGCATTGGAGAAGATATCTTCTCTTCAATGTGCCAAGGCGAGCAGTATGATCAAATACTTTATATATTGGAGACATCTGATTATGATTTTGGACAAAAGCTGAGCGAATTGAAACGACTTCATGATGCTTGCGCAGATACACCACTTGTGCTAATAAATTGCTCAACATTCTTAACTATATCGGCTAACCCAAATGCTATATCACTAGGAAGTTATCTCAATTCATTGGGACGGAGAACAATTTTTGTAGACGAAAACGTTGTTCGGAGTGGATTAGGATGGACTACTTTTGAACAAGTTTTGTGTCATGAAGGGATTGATTTGACAGTTTTGCCGCTTAATTTTGAATGGAATCTTCGAAAAGCACCAATCAGAACAAGGTCGTGGTGGGGAGATTTAAATTTAGCAATTAATGTCGCTCATGCAGCACCATCTTTAGAAACAAAACAGCCAATTAGTGAATTTGTATCATCTCTCAAGTCCCTGTCAGAATCAAAACAAAAGGAGAAATTACAAGAGGTTCTAGTGAAAGTTGTTGCAAGCGCTTTGGGCACAGAAATTGAACTCATTGATTCCACCGTTGGGTTCATTCAACACGGTGTCGACTCACTCCTTGCTATTGAAATTCGTAATTTACTTCAAACAAATTTTGGAATTGAGATATCCCCGACTGCTCTTTTTGATTACCCAAACATATCTCTCCTTTCGGATTACATTTTTACTCAAATTGAGTCAAAAGTAGGCCTTTCAATTAACAAAAGTATAACATTGGGTGTTAAAAGTAGTCTCGATGAAGTCAAGTATAATAGGCGTACAAATTCCACTGATGAACCCATCGCTATCATTGGACTCAGTTGTAGGTTTGGGGGGACAGCAGTAGATCCTGAATCTTACTGGGATTTAATTGTACAAGGTCAAGAAGCAAGAATTGAAATTCCTCCCTCTAGATGGTCTTTTGATGAACTCTATGATGCAGAAATGAAAACTCCAGGAAAAATGTACACTCGACATGCGTACTTGCTTCAAAATGTTACTGACTTTGACCATGTGTTTTTCGGTATCAAGGAGCGTGAGGCTGACTTCATGGATCCACAACAAAGACTCTTACTTGAGGTATAGTTTTTAGTTTCGCAAGGCTAAACACACCTTAAGCGGAAATATTAGTACACTTTATTGACGTAAAACATTGATCGGAGAATGCTGAAAATGTTTCATAATATTAACTTCCGGTAACCTTGCCCATATGATAATGATCTTCCACCTATCTATCAATTCAGTTTAGGTTAACAAAACTCATTCTTTCTCTTCATTGTAATAAGCATACTAATTACGATAATGGTAAATATAGTCGCAATGACTAAACATTAAGTTTTAGTAGCAGGGTAAGGTCTTGTTAATAGTTTTAATAGTTATGGAAATAGCAAATTTTATCATTAATGTTTTTTCAAGGTCACTTGGGAAACATTCGAAAGAGCAGGAATCTCTGCGGCTGCTCTCAGGGGTTCCAGAACATCAGTTTTTCTGGGAATCGTTGGGACGGACTATGATGAGCTTCTCACGAAAGCCCAAGATAGTGGAGATCCAAATACCTTCAACGCCTATGTGATGAGCGGAAATATGAGTGCCACAGCTTCAGGCCGTATTTCTCATTTTTTCGGACTCGAAGGGACTTCAATAAGTATTGATACGGCTTGCTCGTCATCACTCGTTGCCCTTCAACTGGCAATAAGTAGTCTCCAAAGAGGAGAGTCCGATATGGCCGTTGTGGGTGGAAGTAATTTAATACTCTCGCCAAGGGCTACAGTTAATTTGTGTGCAGGAAGATTTCTGTCCCCTGAAGGTCGTTGTAAGAGTTATGATGATGAAGCTGATGGCTACGCCCGTGGGGAAGGTATTGGCGTAGTCATTCTCAAGAAATTATCCAAGGCTGTTGAAAATGGTGATAAAATATTTGCTACTGTTGTTGGGATTGCTTCAAATCAAGATGGCGCCAGTAGTGGCTTTACTGCACCAAATGGGACTGCTCAAGAAAAACTCATGAGGGAAGTTCTCATTCAGGCGGGTTTGGAACCGGATGACATCGACCTGGTGGAAGGCCACGGCAGTGGAACACCGTTGGGTGACTCCGTTGAGGTTAATGCTCTTCGTAGTGTCTTTGGACAACGAACACAACCATTGGTCCTTGGTTGCGTCAAAGTAAACATAGGGCATACTGAAGGTTCGTCTGGAATTGCAGGTGAGCATATAAATATAACGGTATGTATGAATTATAACGAGAAAGTATTAGCGACTGGATAACAAAGGACAAATTTGGAATTTTTGTACCTATTGCAATCTTGTTAGCTAGAGTGTGCCAAAAGTGTTCACGAAAACTTCATCGTTAAGGAGGGTTTTCTCGAAGCTTTTATATGAACAATATGGACCTAACAAACTGTATGGGCCAGCTTTTAATCGTTACACCTAAACAGTTGATTAGTCTGTACTACTTAATAATAAATTATTTCTAGATACCTATTCCGTAGTCTTTTCAATTTTGACAAATCCCCTGGTGACTTGCTTAACCCTTAAAATTCGGCCCTTCTTAAATAACGTCACAACGGCGTCGATGGCAAATCGGTTTTAGGCGTTTGCAGTATACAATGTAGATGCCATCTGTCAACAACATAAAAAAGCACAGGTCAATTTATTAATAGCATCCATACTGGCTACGTTCCTTCTCTTACCCCCCAAGTCCCTCCCGCNAAAAGCACAGGTCAATTTATTAATAGCATCCATACTGGCTACGTTCCTTCTCTTACCCCCCAAGTCCCTCCCGCATATCTCTCTTACCCGTCCCAAGTCCATTCCGTTCACATCCAACGCACCGATATCCCCTCCCGCCAATATCCGNCATATCTCTCTTACCCGTCCCAAGTCCATTCCGTTCACATCCAACGCACCGATATCCCCTCCCGCCAATATCCGATCCCCTCACATCCCTCCCACCCATATTCTCACCCCCCACATCCTTCCCGCCAAAAACCCTATCCCCCACATCCTTCCCGCCCATATACCATCCTCCCAGACCCCATCCCAACATATCCCTGCCGTTGATATTCCCCACATCCCTCCTTCCTTTACCCCATCCCTCTTCACATTTTTCCACATCCCATCTTCTATCACCCCTTCCCCTCATATCCCATANCCTTCCTTTACCCCATCCCTCTTCACATTTTTCCACATCCCATCTTCTATCACCCCTTCCCCTCATATCCCATGTTCCTCATCCTTCTAGCCCATCACCCATCCCCACATCCCTACCGCCAATACCCCATCCCTTACAAATTTGGAATTTTTGTACCTATTGCAATCTTGTTAGCTAGAGTGTGCCAAAAGTGTACACGAAAACTTCATCATTAAGGAGGGTTTTCTCGAAACTTTTATATGAACAATATGGACCTAACAAACTGTATGAGCCAGCATTTAATCGTTACACCTAAAGAGTTGATTAGTTTGTACTACTTAATAATAGATTATTTCTAGATACCTATTCCGTAGTTTTTTTCAAGTTTGACAAATCTCCTGGTGACTTGCTTAATCCAAGTACTTTTGCACCAATTTGAGTTACTCCACATCAAATCTACATAATATTAATTCCATTCTACTCAGGTGTAATTGATGAGCCAATCAGAAGGCTTTTAGAAGGCTTTAAAATGATATCATTCTTGTTATCAAGTAAACACGTCTTAAATTTTATTATTATTTTCAAAATGAGGCCGAAAATTGCCTCAACAATATTTAGAAATAAGAAGTTGATTGCTTCAAATTTTATCATTCACTTCGGGATTCTCAGACGGATAAACAGAGTAGAAGGGTTCAGGCTCACCTTTAAGAGGAACGGAAGTCTTAGGACTATTAAAATTGACCGTAGCCACAACAAGAGAATGAAACCAAAACGAAAAAGTGTATTTAAAAATAACTCTATTTCTCCGTAAGGACCATTTTCAGTTGTACGTTTTGCACGCAAAACTTTCGCTTTTAGGAACAGGAGTTAACATTAGGAGTTATTGATTCAACAAACTTTTGAGCCAAGCAGGTTTAGACATTACTTTCAAAAATACTTTTCAGAAAAATAGAGCAAGTAGAGTAGAAACACATTGTTTCTTGACGGGATATGACTGCCTCACCTTGAAACAACGATTAACCCAAAAATATGGTCTCCGATTGAGTACAATCTCACCTCTCGAATTATCCAGACTCAAAGCACTACCAACTGTGCTACAGAGCTGATTGGGAAAATGATGTTCCAAACCATAAGTTTTTGATACTGATTCACCTGTTGTCACTAGCAAATTATTTTTTGCTCGTGGGGGATTCATCATCTATGCTTCTCATCTGTTAGCAGAAACGGGGAAGACTTTGTGTTTCTTCTCATCTCTTGGACGAGAAAGGGAATCCTTTTGTCGGGTGTAGGAGGCTCTGCTCAATATTCCGTGGGTGTAGAAGTTTAGCTCACTATCCCATATTCTATATTCGCTGCATGCAGTCAGTTTTTTAGACTATTATATGGCAGGTCTACAAGAGAACGTATTCTACCGTTCAGTTTAAAAATTACAAAAGCGACATATTATTGTTTAGAAGTGAAGTAGAGCAACATTTCTTATTACGGCGTCGCTGCAATTTCTGAGGTTTGTCCCACTTTCAGAATGTTGAAACTGCACAACAGAATACACTCTCTTATATTTATACGGTTAAACGCTTTTTGTTGAAAGTTAACTGTCTCTCACAGCGTATTAAGCACAAATTTAGTTTGTAGTATTAAGTTGAGTCTTAATGTGATCGCCGTTTCAAATAACTCGAAATTTGAACTTTATTTTATTATTACAGGACTAATGAAAGTTATACTCTCTATGGAACATCGCACAATTCCCCCGCATCGTAATTTTCATAAACTCAATCAACATATACCAGAAGCATCATTCTTTAGGATTTTACTTGAACAAGAAAAATGGACACAGCGCGAAGATTCAAATCCGCGTAGAGCCATGNCATCATTCTTTAGGATTTTACTTGAACAAGAAAAATGGACACAGCGCGAAGATTCAAATCCGCGTAGAGCCATGCTGAATTCATTTGGTCTTAGTGGCACAAATGTATGTGTAATTATTGAAGAGCCGCAGACAAGTCTGCACAAAATTCAATCTCCTATTAAGCCAGCATCTCGATCTGCTTATCTCATGACAATTTCTGCACAGTCTCCAAGCGCGTTTGAAAATTTAGTTAAAAAGTACAGAAACTACTTGGAACAAACAGTCGAAGACTTTTCACAAATTGCCGCTTCCACACTTTGTGGTAGATTTCACTTTCCAATTAGAAAGGCATTTGTGGCCAGAACCAAAGAAGATGTAATTGCAATGTTGAGTAAGTCACTAATCCCTACAACAATTGTTACCAATCAAAAAAATTCTCGACCAGTTTTTTTGTTCACTGGACAAGGTAGTGCTTATTCGTCAATGGGGAAGGAATTGTATGAATCCCAAAAAACTTTCCAAAAAATTGTTGACACCTGCGCCGAACTAATAGCTGGTCGCCTAGGAAACCATACACTCCAAGCCCACATCTTTAACCCTTCTCTTGCAACTGATATGAACACTCTAAAGATAAGTCACGTGGCTATTTTCACAATGGAGTATGCCTGCGCGAAACTACTATTGACACTTGGTATAGAGCCCGACGTTGTGATTGGGCACAGTCTTGGAGAGTATGCAGCAGCCTGTATCGCTGGTGTGATGAGTTTGTCCGACACGCTTGAATTAGTACTTGGAAGAAGTGAATTAATTGAATCAAAAATTATGCCAGGTGGTGGTATGATGGTCATTAGTACCAATGCAAAAACTGTAAAGAATTTGCTAGTAGATGCCAATTTGGTTACAAAGTTAGAATTTGCAGCTTTCAACAGTCAAACCCAAACGGTAATCGCGGGAACTAATGCACATCTTCAAAAGTTTGCATCATATATTAAAGATTTAGTGCGGGAGGATATTCGAATCTCTTTTCTATCAAGCTCTCATGCCTACCACTCCTGCCTATTTGCACCAATCAGAGAAGACCTCATGAATTTGACCTCAAAGGCAATCTACAATCTTCCGAAGTATACCTGGATTTCAACATTTTTAGGGCAAGAAGTGAAAGGTTTAGTAGACGGGTTACACTGGGTTGAACATACAATGAAACCTGTCAGATTCATAGAAGCAATGGAATTAGTGAAGGCACTAGGGTTAACTGTTTTTGTAGAAGTTGGTCCAACACCGGTTCTACTCCCACTTGTTGGTGAATATTTTGAATATCTGAACAATCAAGTAACTCTCTTACCCACACTTAGACCAAATGAAACCAATTGGTCATCACTGTTGAAGTGCTTAGGTTCCTTGTATGAGAAAGGGCTCACACCAGATTTTATAAAATTAGAGAATTCTAATTGGAAAAGATGTAGCTTACCTACATATACTTTTCAACGCGTGCGCTGTTGGGCTGGCGATAATAAAACGAACAATGATAGTGCAACACCCAGCGATTTCACTGAAAAAAATTCAGACGACCGTTTACAATTCGACATTAAAAGTTCTGCATCCGATTTGGATGGTTGGTTTTATAAAAACGTCTGGAAAGAAATTGATACTGTCCAACATTTAAGAGAAAACGGAGACAAATCTCTTGGCATCATCATGAGCGAAATCAAAACAAAACTAATTTCAAGGTCAGACAAATACAGCACACTTTTACAGTGGCAAGACACTCACCAATTGTTCGAAGAGTATAGTTTTAATCTTCTTTTGCAATCATTTGTCCGAGGAGGATTAGCTAGATCACTCGGCGACCTATCAGAAGACGGCGGCGTTGAATTTGAACAAATCAAAGCATTTATGAAAGTACGTAATAATAGAATCTTTTCTACGATTCTTGCACATTATCTCCACCTACTACAAGAAAAAGAATATTTGACATTGGTAAGAACAAATACGTGGAGTTTGTCGACAAAACTTTTACCATCGGCGCATGAGTTAGAACTTAAAATTGGCCAAATTTTTCAAAATATTCAAAAAGATTTCCCGTTTCCAGTAGCCACACTGTTACTGTCATTACTCAAACGGTGTGGGAATCACGTTGTAGACGTATTGCAAGGCCACCTGGACCCATATTCCCTACTCTTCCCATCATCAGGTAGCGTTGAAGACGAAACAAGTGCTACAAAATATACTGCTATATCACCTGAAATTTTGTTAGCCAATGAGATTTTAGCGGATGCTCTAAAAACCTTAGTCCTCTCTGCGTCATTCCGCAGCGAAAGAATATTACGAATTTGTGAAGTGGGTGGTGGCACAGGAGGGACGACACGAGTTATCTTACGCATGCTCTCTACACTCAATATTCCTTACTCGTATGTATTCTCAGATGTATCCAAACTTTTTATCAAAAATGCAAAAACTGAATTTGCTACTTATGGAAAAAATATTGAATATAGTACTTTTAACATTGAAAAGAGTCCAGAGAAACAAAATTTGGAGCCTGGGACGTTTGACGTTGTTATAACCGCGAATGTCTTGTATTCAACAAAAAGTTTATCGCAGAGTTTGGCAAATTGTCGCAGCCTGTTGCGTCCTGGTGGTGTGCTTTTCATATCTGAAAAAACTACACAAGACATTTCAACAGATATTACTTATGGTCTTCTGGATGACTGGTGGAGGTTTTTAGGGGAAGATGAGAGGCGGTTGACATATGCTCTCTTATCAGAAGATGATTGGAGAAAGGAGTTGATATTGGCAGACTATGAACCAATGGGTGTTGTTGATGGTCTTTTGACCTGCGTATTCGCAGCGCAAGTTCCGGCGAATAAAATCAAGTCTCTTCAACTCACTTATGAGAAATTAAGTTTAAAGCTTTGTGCGCATTCAACATGGGCTAAATTAAAATCCTATGAAGAAAGTTCTGTTTGGATAGAAGAATTGGCATTTTGTTATGTTATTCAGGCGTTTGTGCAATTAGCTGTAAATGAACAAAATTTAAAAAAATTGACATCAGTTGATGACTTGATTCATATGTTTCATATTTCCCCACCACAACTCTGTCTTTTTCATCACCTATGTGAAAAGTTGATACAAAGAGGTGTATTCTCTAAAGACTCGTTGACAGATGGCGTGTTTGTGGATACACTTTTTGTAACTGACAGAGACAATCTTCTTAAAAAGATGGAAGATATAAGAGCGAAGCTGGAGAAAGCGACGCAGTTGGTTCTGGTTGAAAAATGTGGTCAAAGTCTAGCTGATGTACTTAAAGGGAGCATCGATCCAATCAATCTCCTGTTCCCTAAACCAGGTACACCGGGATGTGAAGTGAATGCTGCTCAACTTTATACGGATTTTCCAGAAACAATACTTGCAAACGCAATGGTTGCGGAGCTAGTCGGAGAGCAGCATAAGTTTGGCGATAAAATTCAAATTCTTGAAATTGGCGGCGGGACTGGTGGAACGAGTCGTGCGGTCCTCACAGAACTCCATCGCCTTGATATTCCATTTTCATACACCTTCACAGATATTTCTTATTATTTTCTCAAAAATGCAAAAAATGAATTCTCAAAATATAACAACTCTATGAAGTACAAAATTCTCAACATTGAGAAAGATCCAAGGACTCAAGGAATCGAACCTGGGACTTTTGATATTGTACTTGCCAGTAACGTCCTACATGCAACCGACCATCTCCGGACCTCTTTTCATTACTGTTCCGAGCTTCTCCGACCAGGTGGCATGTTAATTTTATGTGAAAATACAAAACCGAATATTGCAGCGGACATCACGTTTGGTNTTCTCCGACCAGGTGGCATGTTAATTTTATGTGAAAATACAAAACCGAATATTGCAGCGGACATCACGTTTGGTCTTTTAGAAGGTTGGTGGCGATTCATTGGGTGTGACGAATTGAGGAAAGACTCGGCATATCCCCTTTTCTCAACTAACCAATGGTTGGAGCTATACTCTGAAAATGCCTTTGCTGAATATTATGCCATCAACTTGAATAATTCGGTAATTTTTGGGCGCACGCGAAAAGAAGATACACTTCTTCCACCATGGGTTCTTATTGGTCACGCACAGAACCCAAACCTTGCTAGACTCAAAGCTGGACTCTGTGCAAGAACAAAAAATCCAATTCTTGTGCTGGATACTTCAGATAATTCTATTTTAGAAAAAGATGAAATGGTAAAAGCATTTGAATCGCTTTTGAAAAATAAAACAACAGCCATCCAAGAAATAGTTTTCATCCCGTCTGACGAATCGTCGGATTTGTGCTCATGCGCAAAGAAAACAATTATAGAATATATTGCATTAGTCCAATCTATTGTAATACTAGATTTAAAGATTGAAAATCATCTAACGTTTGTTACGTACAGTGGTGGAAAAGAAGTCTGTCTTTTTGCATCCCCACTTTGGGGCATGCGCAGATCGTTTCATCGAGAAGTTCCTGAGTTACAACTTCGAGGAGTCGACATCGGCGACGATTGTGTTCATTGCTGTAGTAGTTTAGTGCAAGAGCTTTTGTGCAATGACGAAGAGTTGGAAATTAAAATCACGCACAATTCTCGACAGGTTCGTCGCTTTGAACCTACCATCATTCCCCTTCCTCAATCACACTATAAATTTTTTGCAACGAAAACATATTTGATTACTGGTGGAGTAGGAGAAATTGGCCACAGCCTCATTCAATGGATGACCAAGCATGGTGGCCAGCATTTTGTTACCATCAGCCGACATCCAGTCACAGGTAGAATTTACTCCAATTGAGGTGTAACAATTGCGCCAATTTGCAGAAAAGCCCCACCCTCTCTCTGAAATTCTGGTAAGTAATACGTCAATCGACTGGAAATTTAGCGAAGATTACTAACCTGACATCCATTGTTGGCGGTAAAATCAAATTTTTCAAAAACTTTGCAAATTTTCAGTCAAAAATTTTTTTCAGTATGGCTTACCAAGATGTATTGACCGAGGGTTCAGTAAGTGATAAATATCAATCGAACATGACTTGACCGTCAAAAATAGATGCAAGATTCATAATCTACGCTAATATTCCAGTCGATTGACATATCACTTAGCCGAATTTTAGACAGCGCGGGGGGAGCTATTCTGCGAATAAGCCTTTATATTTTTTCAATTTCTTAGTACAATTTCTAATTTATTTCCCAATTTTCATTCACTCGTATAAAATTGAGAGATAATCAGTTGATTTCCTTAAAGATTACCCGTGGTTAACTGAACTAAGAGAGGCTGGAGTCAACATACAGGTCGTCACAGGTGACGTTGCTGACAGAACCACTCTAGAGGCTTTATTTATACGTATTTCTGAAACACCATATCCATTGGGTGGTATTTTTCATTTGGCGGGTGTGATAAATGACGCTACATTCCTCAACCAAAGTTGGGAAAAATGGGAGCCAGTATTCAACGCAAAAGTACAAGGGGCTTGGAATCTTCATTCTTTAACGTTGGAACTAAAACTCGACCACTTTGTGTTATTTTCTTCCGTGGCTGCTCAGATTGGCCCAGGGGGACAGAGCAACCATGCAGGAGCAAACAGTTTTCTCGACTCGTTGGCAGTCTACCGTCAAAATATGGGTCTTCCAGCCATCAGCATCAATTGGGGACTCTGGACTCAAATCGATTCTGTGACAGCAAGTATTCGAGCCAACAATAAGCTTGGACTCATTCCTATTAAGCCTGATGACGCTTGGAGAGCATTTGACCAATTAATCAATTTTGATGATAGACAAATTTCACTTTCACCAATTTGTTGGTCCACCTACTTTAAAAACTTTCCACGGAAGGACCCATGGCTTAGTGAAATAGTCAAACTTGTTCCTTTGATGCACCATCTAGGCACAGCTGAAGATGAAAGCATGCCAAGTTTATCGAAGTTTCCGAATTTTGAAGACAAAGTTGGACATATTGTAGCTAAAGCAATTGGTGTCCGTGTTGAGGACATTCCCCTTACAGATGGCTTTGCAACGATCGGCGTAGACTCACTCTTAGCTATTGAGATACGAAATATGCTCCAAAGTTATGTTGGTACAAGTGTGTCGTTACCACCAACAATTATTTTTGACTACCCCAATCTTAAATCTTTGTACGCTTACCTCAATGCTAAGTTAAAACCTGGTGTCAAAACATATGGAAATGTTAAAAACCTTGATTTTGAGATAAATGGCAGTAAGGTTGGTGAAGTCGATAACTCATCAATCAAGGAGCAAATTGCGATTGTCGGTCTTAGTTGTCGTTTTGGTGGAGCTGTGATAGACCCAGAAAGCTATTGGAGTGTTCTGATTGGTGCAGAAGATGTAGTAAGTGAAGTGCCGGAGAGAAGATGGCTCATTGAGGACTATTACCACCCTCAACCTGGGACACCTGGGAAGATGTACACACGGACTGGTGGATGGCTTGCTAACGAATTTGACTTTGACGCAGAGTTTTTCGGAATCTCACCAAGAGAAGCTAGTTTTATGGATCCGCAACAGAGAATTTTGTTAGAAGTGACCTGGGAAGCTCTGGAACGAGGTGGGATTGACCCGATATCACTCCGTGGCTCAAAGACATGTGTTTTTATAGGTCAAACATCTAATGATTTTGTTCAGCTCATTTCCCAAGCTCATGTGTTATCAGGAGAGACAAGAGGGTTCAACGCATTTGTTCCTACAGGTGCCGCTGGAAGTACCACCTCTGGACGACTCTCGTACTTTCTAGGTTAGCCACTATGCCAAACTACGGATTAGACAATGACAGTTGGGACAAACAACGCTGTTGATCAGTCTGCAACTTAAGCATGGCAATAATTCAAAAATAATTTGGAAAACTTTGCGACATATATGCATGTAAACGTGTACAGTTTGTTATTGTTTCATGTACACCCGGTTTATTTCCAGCTTTATAGAGTTTTATGAAACATGTCTTATGACTCGACTACACATGAAAAGTATGCTTTCCTAACAGTAGAGGTTAGCTCGTGAGCAGTTCTAATAATAATAAATTAAGCTAATTTTATCATTGTTAGTAATCAATAAGAATTTTTTTTAATTTAAAGTATACCGGGGGCGGCAATTATCACACAATTGCTATCAATGCTTAGTTAGCAAGCAATTTAAAACTTGACCTTGGTAACATAACGATTTTGAAAAACTAAATCTTTTTTTTTTGTAAAAACTGGATAAAAGTTTAAAATTTTTGAAATTTTAAATTTCCTCGACATCAATTACCATATACAAGGTAGAATGAAGGAGACATCTGTCATAAGAATAAAAGTAAACGTTGGGATCGAAAGAACTATGGCTCCCTGAATTTTAGAGTTAGCTCTGGCTTCTAGACGCAGATGGAGCCAGAGCCTTATAATAAATCTGACTCCGAAAAATTTGGGAGCTAACTTGGAGTTAGACTCACTCAAATCCAAAGATACAACTCGAGAGTAATGGAAAACACTAGCTCAAACCAAGATTGAATGAACCCACCCTACTCTCGGTGCACCGAACCTAACGTGCGCTTTTTGTTGCAATGCTCATAATTCAAAAAGTTACTTCAATTTCTAGTTTTTCAAAAAACAAAAAATTTTTAACTTACTTAGGCTGGTTGACTAACTCTCTTGTGCGTTGGAATTAGATCCATGACTCTGCTAGTTGACTCCCTGACTTCCAACCCTTCAGCAATAATTTTCGGTTAATTTATAATCGATTCTCTATTCTTTCCAGTAGTATTCTGTTTTTGTGATTAAATAGTTTTACTTTATTAAATATTGAATACACCGGACTACAACCAAAACGAAATAAATTGATTGTACAAGGATTACGGATTCAAAATTGCTCCAAAAACAGTCCAATCTTCCGCTTAGCATAAAAGCCCACCACCCCTCCGCACTCCACTGAACATAAAACCCCTCCAGCCCTACTTATCAACCCATCCCTCCGGGCTGATTTCATACCTCCACCAAAAATTTTCAAATTTGATTGAATTTGAAAATTTGGAAGTATAGGACTTCCAGTGCATTAAATGACGACTTTATAATTCAAATAAGATAAAGCGGGTGCAGTGACAGTAAAATTGAACTAAACTATATATAAACCAATTATGCTCACTTTTTATAAGAAAAATTAAATTCATTGACTAAAATGACAAAAATTTAGTTTCACATAAACACGCAGATTATGGTTTAATTTTTTAATAATTCATTTTTAGGTCTGGAAGGCCCTTCGGTAACCATTGACACAGCATGTTCCTCTTCCCTCGTCTCTGTCCACTTAGGGGTCAATAGCCTTCGGTCCAGAGAATCGAACATGGCTGTTGTGGGTGGAACCAACATAATACTTTCTCCTCAGAACACTCTCTACCTCTCTGCTGCTGGGATGCTTTCCAAAAGCGGTCGCTGTAACACTTTTGACCAATCAGCTGACGGATTCGTCCGAAGCGATGGTGTTGGTGTTGTTGTAATGAAACGTCTCTCTGACGCTCTTAGAGATCGTGATAACATCATTGCCACAATTTTGGGTTCTGCGTCAAACCAAGATGGAACCACGAGTGGATTTACTCAGCCGAATGGTGTGTCACAGGAAAAGCTCATACGATCCGCTTTAGCCGATGCTCATTTGGAACCACGTGACATTGATTTTATTGAGACGCATGGATCCGGAACTGCACTCGGGGATCCAATAGAGGTCAACGCTCTTGATACAGTTTTTGGACAAGCGAGGTCATCCAGTTCGCCACTGTACTTGGGTACTGCAAAAGTCAACTTAGGGCATACCGAAGCGGCATCAGGGATTGCTGGCCTCATCAAAGTAATACTATCTATGGAACANAAAGTCAACTTAGGGCATACCGAAGCGGCATCAGGGATTGCTGGCCTCATCAAAGTAATACTATCTATGGAACACCGGATAATTCCACCACATCGGAACTTTACTAAACTCAATCCACATATTTCTAATTCATTTTTCAAAATTCCTTGCCAAGGTGAGTATTTTTGAGTTAATAATGACACAAATGATGAGTCTGTAAACTTATCAAAGACTCACAAAATAAATAAAAATTAACTTGTCTGTGAGTACTAATCTCACAGACAACTAACAAAACAATAATTAAATTGACAAAGCTCGCAACAAAACTAGTAAAAATGATATTCACTTTTCAAAAACTGAGTTTATTTTAGCTACTAATTTTAATATTGTTTGTGAAACAAAACTTTTCTTTTAGTACAGATGTTTAATAATTCTCAATAGTTTCACGTCTTCTATAAATAACATCGCAAATACCTNACTTTTCTTTTAGTACAGATGTTTAATAATTCTCAATAGTTTCACGTCTTCTATAAATAACATCGCAAATACCTGCGGTAACAAAATTATAAAAAAATAACTATTATTTTTTTTTAATTTTAATTTTTTTTCCTGGCTGACGCTTCGTCAGCCAGTATAATTTCAAACTATGTTACTATGACATAATTTTTAAATTTCAACATTAATTTTACTGATTAAAATTTTATTAGTGTATTTTTATTAACACTAAAAATTATTCGAAAAGATTGTTTTAACGTCCAGCTGTAAAAAGTTGTTTAATATTTTTGAAACTGTTAATAATTAACAATTCGAAAAAAAAAATTAAATTGTTTACAAATGCGAAGGTTTGTAATTTTTTTAGAATTGATAATTTTTCTAAAAATAATNAATTAACAATTCGAAAAAAAAATTAAATTGTTTACAAATGCGAAGGTTTGTAATTTTTTTAGAATTGATAATTGTTCTAAAAATAATAGTTATGGGCTAACTTCTTAGAGGACTTTTGGATTATTCCTCATAGCAACCTTGGGTCTGACTTAGCAAGAGGTGTCGAACGATACCACNTCTTAGAGGACTTTTGGATTATTCCTCATAGCAACCTTGGGTCTGACTTAGCAAGAGGTGTCGAACGATACCACATTAGAGTCTTCAAACGTGAGCAGTCAAACTTTCATGATTGATGAAGCTATTTCCAATTCAGTCGCATCCACCCTTTGACGGATATTTACTGCAATGCTATTTGCTAAGCGTTTTCAAGTTAAAATTTTTTTTATATTTTCACTATGGAAATTATTTCAGGTGTACCATTTCCACCCACGAATGAAGAAACTGATCTTTTCCGTTCTGGAATTAGCTCCTTTGGACTTTCAGGCACGAATGCCCACGTCATTCTTCAAGAATATCATAATCAGTCCCCTCCCAGGATACTAACTCTACAAACCCAACATCATTTATTTACAATCGCAGCTAAAACTTCGTTTGGCTTTACCAATCTGGTTAAGAAATTAGTAGCTGCACTTGAAAAAAATGAATTTAGAATTGAAGACCTTTCGATGACATCTCTGATTGGGCGATCGCATTTCTCACATCGTCTTGCTTTGTCAGTATTGGATACTCCATCTCTCGTAAAACAACTGAAGAATCCCGAATTACAATGTTATGTCACCAAACCGAAAGAAGCTAAACTCGCTTTACTCTATACCGGATACAATACAAAAACTTACGACTTTTGGACTCGACTTTACAAAGATGAAGAAGAATTTAAAATACTATTGGATTTGAAATTAAAAGTATTGGCGGAAAAGGTGAACGAGGATGTTGAAAAGTTGATGAAATTTGACATGAACATAAATCAAACGTATGCACATGGAGTTATATTTTGTCAAGAAGTGTCTCTAGCCGAGTTGTGTGAGGCTTATGGGTTTGCTCCCTCTCTCGTCATGGGCTCCGATGGGAAGGGTGAACTTAGTGCCGGGGTGGTAGCCGGAATTTTAAAGTTTGAAGATGGTCTCGAACTCACTCTTCGTCAAAATGATCCAAAAAGTTTCCATAGTTTCGCAAATGTTATTCAATACCAATTACCAACGATAGAGTTTCGATCAGGGATAACCGGCAACGTTGTAGTAGCCCCTGGATGTAGTTATTTCAAGAAATCGTTAGATATAACTCCGGGGAAGTGCCAAATTCAATTTTCGGAAAATCCGCGAGAGACTTGGGTAGTCTTACAAGTTGGTTCAAAATCTAAAGTTGCATCAGCGGCGTATTGGCTCCGCACAAATTCATCATTCACCCACACTGTTGCCGGTGCTTACAACTTTGGTTTAAACATTAACTTTAACTCATATTGCAAATCCCGTCAAGGACAAAAAATTCTCTTACCAACATATCCATTTCAAAGGATCCGCTGCCTCCCACCGTTTCTTGAAAAAATTGGTAAAATGAAATCTCAGCGTGAAAACGAAAAACACAATTTTTTGAAAGATGATACACTAATTGGTTCTTGCATTAAGAATTCCAAATCGGAAATAATTTTCATCAACAATATGTTAGATAATCTTCCAATTTTCTCTGTTCTAAAAAATATTTCATCAATTCCAGAAAGTGTGTACATTGCAGCATTA